>CABHPR010143495.1:21291-40129 GCA_902168415.1 Peromyscus melanophrys | reverse complement strand
ATGTGTGTTTGTATGTCTATGTGCATGTGTGTATGTGTATATCTGCATGTGTTTGTATGCCTGGGAGCATATGTATGAGTATTCCATCTGAATCTGTCTTATTGTGAATCTATCATCTTTCTCTGACCAGGAGAGATTTTAAACTGTTAAACTGCATGGCTAGGATGAAAGCCTCAGCCCTGGCTGCTGACTCCACCCTCCTCAGCTTCCCAACATGATGGTGGCTCACAGCTTCTCGTCAGCCTCTGCCTTCTTCTTCCTGTCTCTCTTTTGGATTTCCTGTCTGGCTATAACCTGACTCACCATAGGCCAGAGCAGCTTCTTTATTAACCAGTCACAGCAACACATATTCACAGCACACAGAAAGACATCCCACAGCACTTAGCTAGGTTTTTATTGCCATGAAAAGACACCATGACCACAGCAACTCTTATAAAGAAAACATTTAATTGAGGTGGTGGCTCACAGTTTCAGAGGTTCAGTCCATTATCTTCATGGTGAGGAGCATGGCAGCGTGCAGGCAGACATGGTGCTGGCTACATCTTGACCAGAAGGCAGCAAGAAGTCGACTGACTGTCACACTGAGTGAAGCTTGAAAAAAGAGACCTCAAAGCCCGCCCCCACAGTGACACACTTCCTCCAACAAGGCCATATCTCCTAATAGTACAATTACCTTTGGGGGCCATTTTATTTCAAGCTAGCACAGTCTGCCTTACTGAAATATGGCCAAGAGAAATGTGGTCAAGAGAAATGTTTTCATTGTACACGTCATGGGGACTTTAGGTTGGTTGTTAGCTTACCCCTACTCACCTCCCATTGTTGGATTCCACAGATAAAAATGGAAAATTCTGACTATGTTAAAAAACAACAACAAACAAAATCTGTCTATGTGGTTGATTTGAACTAAGCACTTACCATGATTATTTGATTGGCTGTGAACTGAACAACTGATTGAGCAAATCTTCAAAAATGAACTTCCTGCCGGGTGATGGTGTACGCCTTTAATCGCAGCACTTGGAAGGCAGAGGCAGGCGGATCTCTGTGAGTTCGAGGCCAGCCCAGTCTATAGAGTGAGTTCCAGGACAGGCTCCAAAGATACAGAGAGAAACCCTGTCTGGGGGAGGGGGGGGAAGAACTTCCTTATTGAGTATTGTATTTGTAAATATAAACATAGGGTCTGCCCTCTAAGAGTTCAGTTTAGAATCTAACACTGCTATAGTGACACATGGGTACATGTCTAGAGTGGCTAGTCACCTGAGATTGCCATGCCTTACGGGAGACATTTACCAGGCACAAGATTGGCAGCTGACCCTTTCAAGAATAGAACAAGATGTAGACGTGATAATTTGGCCAAGAAAGAATGAGTTGAACAGAATTTCTACTACATTCAGCAAATGTTACTGTAGACAATAAAGTGAAAAATAAACCAAAGAGTGTGGTTGGGTTTATCAGAAAATTGTCTTATAATCAAGAAATAGGCAATTTTAATGAGACCTATCCAATTCAACCCCAGTGATCAGGCTATTCTATAATTCTGATTATCAAGTGTGTAAAAGCTAAGCTCTTAAGCCTTATAGTGTGAAATCAAAGCTCATTTACAGAGAAAAAAATAAAGTGTATGTAAGTTATATTGAGACCACCAAGAAAGGCATCCATAACACAAAAGCGAATTTAGAAATTTTGAGTTACTGGATATTATAATTGAAAAATTCCTGGACGTGAATATATTGGGAAGCTAAATGGATATTAGCCCACAACTCAATTTTCCAGTAAATACAAATGAAATGATGGGTATGTTTCCTAAGAGCATCAAAGTAAAGACTCACAACAATAAAGTCCACCAGAAGGGAAGGTCTTCAATGGGCCTGGGCTCCGGATGGAAGAACATCACTATGGCTCACAGGATGATGTCCAAACATGGGCGTTAAGAACAACTCTGCATCATGGCTTCCCAGTCAGAGAGAAGACCTTTAGAGACACCTCATAGGATTTTGAGCTTCATGTCTTTTCCACAAAATCACTGGTGACCCTGAAAAGCCCCAGATTCATCTACTTACATCATGGAAAGTATTCATTTGAATAAAGGAATCATGGTCACAGAACTCAGTGATTTCATTCTGTCACTGGAGAGAAGGGGACGGTGTCTGCAACACAACAAATCCTCTTGGATGCCTTAGTACTGAGAAGTCTAAAATAGGATTCTCTCTCTCAGCAGCCATTCTAAAGTGTTACCTTCCAACAGTGCAAGAGTACCACTTACAACTTGAAGATAATCAACATCTATCTAATTGAGCTTAAGGGAACCAACAGACGGGAAATAATGTATGTTACTGGAAATCCAGCTAACTACTATGATCTACTGACTAGCAAGATCATAGATGCTAAAATAGAGCCTACTACTGACACACTCCTAATCAATATAGCTTCTCGCTGTATTCCAAATACATGTCCTTATCACATAGATAAGTGTCATCTCTCACCCTTCATCAAAGAAACTTCTTTTTGCAGCAGATAGAGGTTACCATAGAGCTCTACACTTGGTCAAAAAGCAGATAAGTGACCATGGGGTGCCCAGCTCCAACTGGGCCATCTACAACATACACCTAAGACTCAGGGACCATCATAGAACAGGGGGAGTCTATTGAGAGGTCATGTCTAGAAGACATGACAAGGACACTTCACCCATGAAATTTCAACATTACAGTCACTTAAACAAGACTTGTACAATGACCCCATCAGGAGACATGCCAAGGTGGATGGGGGGACATTCACAATAGCCCACCCCTAGGTAAAGCACTACAGACAGTTAAAGACCACTAAGAGAGGGAGAATCAGTTTTCCCAGTGACAAGACCCCAGTAGTTTGTCCAAGCTTCAATGTTCAACCCTAAATACTTGTACATATCCGCAACATTAAATAGGTTCAGTGTATGTTTGTGTATGAGTGTGTGTGTGTGTGTGAGTGTGTGTGTGAGTGTGTGTATGAGTGTGTGAGTGTGTGAGTGTGTGTGAGTGTGTGTGAGTGTGTGTGTGTATGAGTGTGTGTGTGTATGAGTGTGTGTGTGTGTGTGAGTGTATGTGTGAGTGTGTGTGAGTGTGTGTATGAGTATGTGAGTGTGTGTGTATGAGTGTGTGAGTGTGTGTGTGAGTGTGTGTGTGAGTGTGTGTATGAGTGTATGAGTGTGTGTGTATGAGTGTATGAGTGTGTGTGTGTGTGAGTGTGTGTGTGTGTAACAATAGTAATTATAGAAGAAGAGGTGATGAATTCAAGAGAGGGAGCGCACAGGAGTAGTTGGAGTGGGGACAGGGAGATGTAGAAATTATGTTTTACGATATACTTATTGTGAAATTCTCAAAAAAGTAGAAAACTTAGGAAACAATAAAAATCCCACAAAGTGTGATGTGCTTTAGATAACTCTCATTAACATTTATAGGTGGAGTTATAAATACTGTGTACATGAGTAACCACTGAGTTTGTCGGCATATGTAAGATTCACCAGGTTAAGTGAGAAAACACACAAAATCTTACAAATAATGACTTTCGATAAAACTGTACGTTTCGGAGCCACTGAAATAGCAAGTCTTTATCCTAAAGACTAAGATGTCAATGAGGCATGCTTCACTAGATGATCTGGGGTAAAATCCACACACACGCCGTTATTTACTTCAACATGACGGTTTGGGAAGAAACACGGAGGCAGCAATGGAGGTAATCTTGTTACTTGTTTTGTTGGCATCAATGTGAAATTTATGTGAACGCTTCCATAGAAAATATGCCAGCAATTGCTCATTAGTCCTTGAGAATAAAAAGTTCTTGAAAAGTTGTCATCTATGATTTTTAAAACAAAGGGCTTTCGGTGTGATTTTAAAGCCGTGATAACAGTGTTTTCATTTCCAGACCCTCTGTATCGTCTTCAGGGTGTTTTTCTTCACTGTGTAATCTAAGCTGGCTTTGAACTCAAAATGCAGCCCAGGTTGGCTGTGCACTCCCTGTGATCCTCCTGCTTCAACCTCCTGAGTCCTGGGGTTAGAGATCTATATGCCACATGCCTGGCTCTTGGTGTAGTAATTTATCGTTAATTTTCAGAATATGAATCGCAAACGCCTGCTGTGTATCGGTGTGCTATTCCTTTGGCCAGATGTGTTCACCAGCTATCCATCACTGTGAGAAAACACTTGAGAAAGTCCACTGATGAAAAGGGAGGGCTTGTTCTGGCTCATTGATTTGGAGATTTCAGTCTGTGATCAATGGGCTTCGCTCTTTTTCAGCTCACGGGGAAGGAATCATCTTTGCGGGGATCATACTGAGGAGCAAACGTGGGAAACGATGCACGAAAAGAGGAAGGGGCGTGCCTCCATGATGGATCCTACCTTCCACCAGGCTCCGCCTCCTAAAGGTTCCAGCACATCTCACAGCACAGTGTGTTCCTTTTGCACAACCCTTCAACACACCAGCTGTGGAGGACACCCCAGATCTGAACTGTAGCACAAGGCCTTCTGAATTTTCTTCCAGACTTTATCCTGCACTACCATTTCCAGAACATTCGAGAATGTTTTCTCCCTTCATTAAGTTGATTTTCTCAAGTTTTTTTTCCCTCATAGCTGGAGAACACATTTGGCTAAAAGAGTAGCACACTGATATGCAGCAGGCGTTTGCGATTCATATTCTGAAAATTATCAGTAGATTACAACACAAAGAGCTGGGCATGGTGGTATAAATCCCTAAACCCAGTACACAAGAGGTAGAAGCTGGAGAATCACAGTGAGTACACAGCCAATTTGGGTTACATCTTGAGTTCAAAGCCAGCTTAGATTACATAGTGAGACCCTGTCTTGGAAAAACTATTGAGCAAAACATAGCTATGGAGAAGCTGCTGTGGAGACCACAGCTGTGGAGATGTTGCTGTGGAGACGTTGATGTCTTTCCAAATGGACTTCTATCTACAAAGATAAAGCTTAGATTAAAGACAAAGACATCTCATTGAAATGAAATGGGAGAACTTACTTTTAGAGACATGTTTTTCTCAACAGAACACATGGAAAATTCTAGATGATTGCTTATAAGTTTGAAGGGTGTAAAACCATGAGGAAGATTAACAATTCCATGATGGTGATTTCCAGTTTGATATGAACCCCATCTGACTTCCAGTTAGTACCTCATCAAATGTCTACCATACATAATAAATGGTGCAAGGCTTCTGAAGACAGCGTTATGTAGCCCCACAGTCCTATGAAAGCCACATTGCACTGAGAAGAATGGAAATACTATGAACTTTCTGTAATGTATTCAGTGTAAACTCAAAGGGAAGGCCGTGATGTTTGAGTCAAGGAATTATAAAAGGTAAGAAGCATTTCGAGAACTGGCACACAGGAAGTCTTTCTTATGACTGGGCACCAAGTCAAAATAATGACAAAAGTTTTTCCTACAATAATAACAGCATCTCACATTGGTAAGAGATTTGATCATGGTGTGTTTTGATTTCCAAGATACAGCAAGATCTAGAGTTAATGGAAATTGACTTATCAGGGACAGTTCTAAGTCATTTGAAAACTGCCCTGGACATCTACAGCACCTCGAATACATCATGCCTAGGTTCATATTTTTCACATCCTTGTCCTTGCATGTCCTACACTCACCTTTGACTCACTCTACTCTTGGAGCCATTCTTGTTGGTGAGAATTAGTGTAAAGGCTATTTTCTTGCAGTGGGTTCCCTGCCGACATGCTTCCCTAGCAACCAGATTAGCCCTGATCACCACCATGTCAGAACCACCTAAACTTGTTGTCTGCTCAAATATATTTCCTGTAGATTAAGGACACCCCCACACACACACACAACAACTACATTTGTTCATCACTAAACTCCCTGAGGTCTCCCAATTTCCAAGCACATCATTGGAGCCTAGTAAATAGATCTTGTATTCAAGTTGTTACTGAATAAAAATGAAAGAAGGAAGTACAGAGCACATGTAACATTGGTCTTCATGCCTCAAATTCTACAGTCTTACTATTTTTAAAATTCTTGAATAGTTTGTACTTATAATGCTTACAATGTTTCATGGATAATCAGAATATTTATTCTTGATTTAAGATAGGTTAGTTTTCCATATTAATGAAGTCCTCTTTTACTACCAACTTCAATTATGTTAATTTAAAAAATGGAAAGGACAGAGTTGGATAGACGTGGCTGAAGCTTCTTGCTGTGCAATCCTGAGAACCAGAGTTTGGGTCCCAGCATTCACGTGATAAGCCAGGTGTCCCACAAACAACTGTAACTCCAGCGCAGAGGGATCTAATGCCTTCCTCTGGCCTCCGTGTGCACACAGATGCATGTACCCACTCATATGTGAGCACAAAAGTACATTCAGGCACATAAACAAAATCACATGGATCTTTAAAAAATAAGAAAAGGCTCAATTGTCATAAATTATTCTGAGCATCATACTAAAGGGTTGTGTTTGGTATACCTTTATTAACACGTGTGCTTGATTCGTGGATCACTAATTGCAATGATGATTAAGTCTGGTTTCAGAGCACTGTCAGAATGTTATAGTCTACTCTCATGTAGTTTATTTTATTGACCACGAAAGGATGTGTTTAATTTTGTGAATCATCATAAAATAAAGTGAAAAGCTGAGGCTATTGAGGTATGACATTTTGATTTTCCCACCCTTGCCTTTACAGTTCAAGAACACATCTTTACAGTTGAATTATGGTATTTGGAAAAAAAATCACATGCTGTTACAAATCCTCTCCTAGTTTCAGAGTTTGTTCTTACATTTCTGTTGAGCACAGTGTCTTGTAAGTAACACGTGGGCACAGACGGGGCCCCCGAGTCTCAACCCATCCCAACCCTCACTCAATCACGGAAGGTTGTCCTTGGTGTGTAGCATGAGTTTTAAATGGTCTTATTAATAAAAACAAACCTGGAGCCAGGTATTGGGGTGAATGCTGGAAGATCAGAGACGCAGAACAAGCCACAGGCACCTCACCTGGCCAGTTCCTCAGCTGATCCTGTTTCCTCAGATTGGAAGCCTCTGAGTTCTCATCCAGAATGAATCTCAGCTGAACTGTTGCTCAAAAGGCTAAAAGCTTCTAGTTTCTGGTCTTCACGCCTTATATACCTTTCTGCCATCACTTCCTGGGATTAAAGGCTCGCTTCCTGGGATTAAAGGTGTGAGTCACCATGCCTGGCTGTTTTCAGTGTGGCTTTGAGTTCACAGAGATCCAGGCGTGGATCTCTGCCTCTGGAATGCTAGGATTAAAGGCGTGTGTGCCACCATTTTCTGGCCTCTATATCTAGTGGCTGTTCTGTTCTCTGACCCCAGATAAGTTTATTAGGGTGTACAATATTTTGGGGAACATAATATCACCACATTGGTGTTTTATTCATCTGTATGTTGTGTGAATGCTTTATAAGAAGTTACCAGTAACTGGAAAAACAAGGTTTTAGTTTCCAGTGAAAAAAACAAGTTAAGGTGAGTAGACTAGGTAAAGTTGGCAATTCTTTTCATTTATTATCTTACTTTAATGGTGGCACAGAAGAGTGGGTGAAGGGAGGCCTACACAAACAAATTTTAATTTCCCCAATTATCCACTTGAACACTTTTGAAATAATCGAATCCCAATTGTTCATAAAAGAAATTGAATGGGTCCAATTAATGTTATTGTTAACTGATAATCATTTCTCCCGGTTAATCTATATTACCTGTAAATTATGGCATCAGTGGTGACCTCCTGGTGGTTACGAGGGAGGTCAAATGGCCTACAATAGCCAGCAACACTGTGTACAGACCTTGAAGGCAGGGTGTGGCTGGACTCTGGTGAATGTCAGTCAGAGATAGCGATTCTAACGAAGGTAGTAACTGCTCAGGCTTGATTTCAGTGTTGTTTATGCTCTATCTACTATGCTAAATATAATGTTTTGTTTTGTTTTTTTCAAATACAGATGAAATAGTGACAATTAATTAAAATAAAAGAGTATTTATTTTATATAGTCTTTTACAAACTAAATTTGCAGAAATATGATAGAGACCATTAACTCCCTTGGAACCATTCAGGCTCTCTCTCCCTCCCTCCCTTCCTTCCTTCCTTCCTTTCTTCCTTCCTTCTTTTATTCCTTAGAGACAATGTCTCACTGTGTAGCCCAGGTTAACCTTGATATTGCTATCCTCCTGCATCAGAATTTGGCACACTGAGATTAAAGGCATGTCCCTATATGCCTAGCAACATGACATTCTTGAGTCAAGTTGGCAGGAGGCTGCTTGTGAGGTCTATAGAAAGCCTAAAATGCCTAAAATATAAGGAAACACCGAAACTCACAATTTTCCCCCCATTTTGCTTCACAAGGATCTGAGAAGTGTGGTTTTTGTGGTTATTCTCTTGAACTGATTTAAATACCTCCTAATGTAAGTTATACAACAAAATTGACATGGCGTGGTGGAAATCTATTTTACAAATAACGGCAAAGGTTATGATGGTTCCGTGGTGTTTGCAGTGGCACACGGATTAACACAAGGCCAGAGAAAGGAGTCGTCCTTGGATGACGTCACTATAACCACAAGAAAAAATGATTTAGAAATTCCAAGTCCCACCAGCTCGCTCTTCAAAATGTTCTGATGTAAAGAATACTTTCAAAAGTTAAGAATTTAGGAATTTTTCATTTTTTTTAAGATCATAGTACCTTTCTAACAATTGCACTTGTTTTAAAAAAAAAAAATCATGTGAGCCTGACCATGCTTGGGCCCAGCATATGTCAGCTTAAGCTTGCCAACAATGTCACCTCCATCATAACCTAAAGCCATCTCTCGGCTTTCTGCTAGAAAACGCGGCTCCAGGCAGGGAAAATGATTTGTAGTCTCTGGAGGCAACTGCAGAGGAATAGATTTCTGTTACAACGGCCCCATGACAAGTACAATGTGTTAATTTCACAAACATCTTGCCTGACATAAATGACCTAGTCTCAGGAGTCCTTTCAAATGGTCCTCTCGTGGTACAGTGCTGCTCAGAGCATACGGCTGAGAAGGGAAAGAAAAATGCTGCTCAAAGGCAGTTGAGTGTATTTGTGTGTGTGTGTGTGGGGGGGGAACAAAAAAACCACGACACCCGTGACATGTTTCCTTATTCCTCAGAAAAGGTCCTGCCATTGCGGCAGCCTCCATGCCAGCGATGTTCTCGGTGAATGTTGCAGAAAGACATGTTTGTATTGCTCCTCCATCATGTGATGTCTTCCTCCAGTAACAAGACAACCGCTCAGAACTAACTGCCTTACGGACGCTCAGATTATGCTGATGGTCTGATTCATCACAGAGAAGTCTCCCCAGATGCCTCACACGAATGCGGCCCGCAGCAGGAAATATTAATACTCCATGCAAGCCAATACGACACGTGAAGAAAAAAAAAATCACCGTAATGGACCTGTACTACTTGCACAAATTTAAATACTAATGGCCTTGCGACGAAGCCATTTGACCGAGGCTTTCCAATTCAGGAGTGGCAAGTGGCACAGGAAAACGGAGAAGGTTTAATTAGAAAGAAAAAGTAATTACAGTGTTGAGAAGTGGGGAAAAGGGAGGACTGTTGGGCTATACTCTGGGATGGTGTATCGGTTAGGAGAGAGTTGGCAAGCCCAGAAAGTGATTTAATAACTGCACTCACACAGCCTGTCCTCTCCCAATAGATGTAACAGCACAACATTTTTTCCAGGCTTTTCAACAAATTCAAACACTTTTTTTTTTTTTTCGCTGAACCCAGATTAAGTCCTGCTCAGCACAAACAAGAAGAGGCATGGGTTCAGTTTGATTTGCCACTATGTCACGGACTTCAGCAGCTCTTTCAAACTAAACTTCTCTGTTGTTTCTAATCCACATCTTGGCGAGTCTTTCACTTATGGAAGAGGTCATCAATATGGTTAATACATGTGCTGTTCTGTAAGCAAATGCATAATGGAATGCCCATGGAAGCAGTTTGCTCCTCAGGTTGCCATCTTGTTTTAGGAATGGTTCTCTCACTTGCTCCCAACTTGGTGCTGAAATGTCAGAAGGTAAGAGGACCTGAGTATCCTAGCAATGGGTAGGGTTCACATGCATCAGCCCTTAGAGATTGTTTTAGGATGTTGTATTGAGTACTAATGACTATGGCCTGTGTGTAAGCAGAGCATCATTAGAGGTGTGTGTGTGTGTGTGTGTGTGTGCACACGCGCACCATGTATACAACCATGCATATTATAAAAGGCACTTAGCATTGATATTCTTGTCATTGAATTATATCTCTCCAGAAAGATATTTTATTCAGACTTCCAAATACACTTTATGGGGTAGACAGTCTTAGATGGCTGTACTAAGTGGTATTTCATCCATGTATTTATATCTAATCGTTGCATACATGTCTCCATAAATAGTATGTTAGAATTTGGACAGATTTTTCTATTGTTGAAGAACCAGGCTCACAAAAGGTCTAAAAAATAAAATCAGCTGCCCTTGGTTTATAATGCTTGCTCTTCTCTCCAGATCACACTGTATTTAAAAGGCTAAAGGATACTTTTCTGTACTATAACTTGCTGAGTTTGGGGGAGCATGAAACCATGTGAGGAAGAGGAGTCATTGGCATCACCAGGTAGAGTTGAGACCGTTTCACTTCACGAAAATTTCTTCCTATCTTTCTTCTTGTTCCTGTTTGCACAGGTGTCTTTCTCCAGTGTCGCAACATCAGGATTACAAGCTGGGATTATTTTTCATATTAAGAAAGTACAGCAAAAGATTGCCAGTGTTCGACAACAATTTATTTTGCAGCTAGTGGGATTAAAGGAAATCTCTGTGGATTGTTTACACGGCAGCAGCACACAGGGAACCCAGAGGGTGGGGCGGCTTCAGGGGCAGAGCTACGCGGGGTGCACTTGAGGGCAAGAAAGGTTGCAATGCATTTACGCCATGCTGCATGCTTTCACTTGTGAAGTGTGGATGTAACCGACCGTCTTATTAAATGAGAAACACAGAGCCGATTCAGAGAAGAAAGCCAAGAGGTCAGAGCGATAGCTAAGAGCTGAGATTAAAAACCTTACCCTTCCTGCCGCTGCTGTCCTACCTCTCCGCTGTTGTAGCTCTCTGAAAGAGAGCTACTTCCTGTCTGTTTGTCTTTATATAGCCTTCCTGTTCTGCCTTCTCATTGGTTGTAAACCCAACCACATGACCGCCTCGTCACTGCTTGTCTGTACAGACCTCTGGGTCTTCTATGGTTGGTATTGAGATTAAGGGCGTGTGTCTCCAATGCTGGCTGTATCCTTGAACACACAGAGATCTGCCTAACTCTGCCTACCAAGTGCTGGGATTAAAGGCTTGCACCACCACCGCCCTGGCTTTCGCTATGGCTTGCTAATAGCTCTGACCCCTAGGCAACTTTATTTTTTAACATACAAATAAAATCACATTTCAGTACAAATAAAATACCACTATAGTGAAGAGTATATTGGTCTCTCCTTGGAAACAAGACATCATCTAAGGAGATGTTCTGTGCAGTTTGAAAAAAGACAAACAACAACAACAACAACAAAATTTCCATGGGTCAAAAGAAAGGAGAAAACTTGAATTTACAGTTTAAACACTCCATCTACTTGGAACAAAAAAAAATTGTCTTTTCTTTCAAGAAAGAATGAGCAATAGAAGATGTTCTATAAAGTTTAAAAGAAAAAAACACATATAAAAAAACATCAAACAGTCTTGTGTTCAACATCTCAACACTAGATCCACAGACACAGAGAAAAATGCCGGTGTTTACTGAGCCTGTTCCACCAATGCTATGAACTAAACTTTTGGAAAAGTGAATCGAATGCCAGAGCTGACCAGACTGGCAGTGTGTCTCCATAATGCCTTGAAATGCTTTGCCCAATCAGTAACAGAGCAGATCTGTTTTCTCACAAGGGAATATGCACGTAAGAAAAACAGAAAACAAATCTTGTATAGTTTCTGGATTGTCAAATAAATTCTTCCTCTGGGTGGAATCTATTCAGTTTTGTAATAAAACCAACACGTCTAAAATCTGTCTTGAGACAAGTGAGCCCCTGCAGGATGGCTTGGCTTCAACACAGTGCTCAGCTGCTACCAAGCAGATGCCAGACGTGAAAGCCACCAGAACTCCCTTCCAGAGCACAGTTCTGTGCATGTGTTACTGAGTTCTCTGTTATTTTTGCCTCTGTCCCGAGGCCTAGAAGTGAAAAACTCTAACATTTATATTGTGCCCTGAAAAGGAGTCAATATCCCTGCCAAGAGAAAAAAATAGATCTACCACATGATTCAGCATGCCAGCACTGGGTATATATCCAAAGGGGGGAAACTGTATATGGGCTGAAGAGATAGCTCAGCAAGTAAAGGCATTTTTCACCATGCCTGATGACCTGAATTTGATCTGCCAGACCCATATTGTAGGGAGATCTGACTCCTGCAAGTTGTCCTTTGACATCCCCATGTGCACTGAGGCACACACCTGTGTTCCCCAAATAAGTACATGCAATTAGAAAAATTCATATATCGAAGAAACATCTATACGCTCATATTTGTTGTAGTAACTATTCATAGTTGCCGTGGTGTGAATCAGCAAGGTCATGCCTTGACTGAAAAGAACATGTCACATGTGGCCTCGTAGCCGGTATCCAGTGACAATGCAAGATTTCTGCTTTGGGCAGGAAAGAGGGATAAAACAATGCAGACAGTTGGCACCCGTCGCCACCTCAAGGAAGGGATGCAAGTTAATCGGAGGGAAACCACCTAGACGCCCCTTCTCTGAAGCTTTCGGTTAGAAAAGCCAGAAAGGTTGCAGAGTTTCAGCACCTGGGTGCATATCAACCAGCTTGTCAAACATTGCCACCAGCACCCACGGGGTCGCCGCAAGTCTGGCTTCTCACGAGTCCTTTGAGTTCAGGGGAATCTCCCACACAGTCCAAGAAATCCCTCCCAGCTGAAGAGAGAGAGGCAGTCTCCGGCAGTAAGACCATCTCAAAGGGTGAAAGAACTGTCCGTGGAAGTACTACACAGGGGGAAATGTGTATTTTCCCCCCTTTCATCCTTTAAAAGGGAGTGGATTTTGTCCTGGAAGAAGGTTGGCTCTATTATTTTAAAGGTATCGTCATTTTGATTCTTTAATGTGGACAGACACCCAAACTTCTGCTCCATCCCAGACAAACGACAGAGAAAATGTTTTCAAATGCATTTTTTTCCAGACTCAATAGATTCTGAGCTATTGGATGCTAAATGTCAAATTAGCCAAGAAGAAGGGGATAGCAGAAGAGTCAAGACAACAGTGGCCAGAATCTCCAGTGACAAATATGCACCCAAGCAGAACTGATTTTGGAGACTAACTCCAGATACCAGGCTTTGACAGTTTCCTAGGAGCGAGTGTGGCCAAGATGACACCAAGGAACAGGGCAATAATCTGGGGGTACGAATGTATCATCTATCTTAACCGTCAAGACTGGTTCACAGTGTTGGATTATTTCACACCATTCCCCTAAGTAAGATACTCTTGGCCAACAATGGGAAAGCAAAATTACAAATTTTTTCAGCTAAGGCAGCATCATGTTGAGGTAAGTGACATGTGAGAGTCAGATGACAAGACTTGATTGTGGAAGGTAAATTCACTTGAAAAAATCTTACTTCATTGACCTGTGATGAAAATTACAGTGTGAGAGATAAAGAAAGTCAAAGCAAGCCTGACATCCTCTCACTAAAGTAGCTATTTGAAGACTGTTTCCCTGAGGCTGAAAGAGAGTGGCCTGTGGACCACGGTCCCTTGCAGCTCGTGCTATGGACAAGAATTGATGGCCTGGCAAAGAGGATGTTCTCAAAATGTCCACCCAAGTAGTCTGAAATAGTGTATCATGATGAGTTGCTCCCCTCATTCATAGTGGAAGTGGCTAAGAGGAATGAATTTTTCAAGTGTTGCTACTTATATCCGTATGAACCTCAAAGTATTGTTAATGGGAATGAAAAGGAGAATTTGTATATTAAACCTGATAGGTAATGTGAGCTCTGTCTGATTCCTTTGTTTTAAGAACATCAATAGTTGTTCAAAGCATCTGTCCATCAATGACATGAGTGAGTAACGCTTTCCTTTGAAAGTCTATTTGGCACAGATTTAATTTTTACAACTAAAAATACATAGAAAATTAAATGCACGTAGAGCCATTCTGAGGAGAGCAGGGTCTTTGTTTCCAGTGGCCAGGGCAGTAGTTGAAGTGGACAAGCCATATTTCACAGGCTGAAACAATACACATCTCATGATTTCAAGTGGCCTACAGATGTCTGCTAATTTGAGTACGATGCGTTCTGAAGACTATTTCAGGTCGTTGTTTTATTCAAGTGCTGCTTGATAAACAGCGAGTGTTGAAGAGTGCTGACGAGTTTAATTATATGTGTGATTTCTGAACATCGCTAGGATGCCCGCAGCCAGTCTCTCCTAGGAAATCTTAGCTCTGCAGAGTGCAAACACCCGCATTCTCCCTGCAGCCTTTGTGTGCCATGAAAGCTCCTTGAGGACCATGACTAATACTTTGTTGCCCCTTGTGATGACTAAAACACACAGAGCAATGCCAAGTTGCATTTGGGGAACAAATGAATGACTTGCTGCCAACCTTACTCCAAAGCAGAGATTCTGGGAAGTCATGTGGTGGCTGAAGGATTGCTCACAGCTGTTTGCTCACTGGAAAAAAAAAAAAGAGTGAAGCATCCCAGAGGATGAGTATTTCATCTTATCCTTGGGGCTCTCACAAAGCAATCCCATACTACGTGATTTAGATTGAGATCAACTGACCCATGAAGACCTCTTGGACACACGGTTAACATGTAGGAGGTTCAGAACTAAGACTTGACAGCAAGAGGGATGAAGCTCTTCCACTTCCATCTGGGATCCTAAGCAATTCCTCAGCCTCTACGAGGTTCCATTGCTTTCAAAGCAGAAGACAATGAGAATAACAGTAGCGTATGCTCCACTAGGTGTTTGAAAAAAATGAAATGGTCTAGTATGAAGAAGTACCAAGTACTGGAATTAGTTTAGTACTTGGGGCTTGGTAAATGCTTACTAAAAGATAGGTACTACTCTGTGCTGGGTATTAGAGACTAGAAAGAAGAATCAGCCTAGAGTTCTGCTTGAGACTTAGCTATCTGATTTGAACAGGGAAGATATGCACACATGTAAATACAAACTCCAAACAGAAAGAGAAATCCCTGTGTTTCAGCATAGAGGAAATTGATATAAGTTTAGACAAAAGAAAGATCAAAGAACATAGAAAGGTGCAAAGGAAGGAAGGAGGAGGCAAAGTGTAAGGTGAGCCAGGAAGAAAGAATAGAATCCCAACAAGGAGAAAGACAAGCCCGGGTTCATGCCAAGGCACTCAGCAAAGAGCAGTGAGTGCGTGAGCGAGAGAAGCCGCAGTGAGTCTGGTGAGAAGCAGAGTGGGGAGCAAGGAGAGGGTGGGGGAGCAGAGGAGGCAGAGAGAGATAGAGTCAGGCCCTGGAAAACGGGAAGACGAGAAACTGGCATTTTACTGTTGCATATTAGAGTAAAACAATGGCAGAAAATACGTTGACAGAAAACTAATGTTTTATCTATTAGTACTATGAATACCCATTCATGATGCTTGAGTAGTGGAAGATGTTATTGTGAGGATTCAGTCCACCCTAGAAGTCACTGAAGCAGGAAGACACTTTAGAGTTGTCCCCAGTTAGGTGATGGGACTAAGATGGATGTCTCACATGGATGAACTGGTAGACACAGCCCACTGTGGGGAAGAAGCAGGTCTGAGAGGCAGCTTAATGTAGATGTAACCAACCGTCTTATTAAATAAGAGACACAGAGCCAATGTAAAGATGAAAGCCCAAGAGGTCAGAGCTAAGAGCCTTTCTTCTGCCAAGAGACCTCTCTGAAAAGGGGAGCTACTTCCTGTGTGTTTGTCTTATAAAGAGTTCTTGTTCTTCCTTCTCATTGGTTGTAAACCCAACCACATGACCGCTTCATCACTGCCTGTCTGTGGTCACTCCAGATCTTCTATGGTTGGTATTGAGATTAAAGGCGTGTGTCTCCAATGCTGGTTGTATCCTTGAACCCACAGAGATCTACCTAGTTCTGCTTACCAAGTGCTGGGATTAAAGGCGTGCACCACCACCGCCCTGGCTTTCCCTATGGCTTGCTAATAGCTCTGACCCCTAGGCAACTTTATTAACATACAAATAAAATCATACTTCAGCACAAATAAAATACCAGTATATTCTTGAACTGAGATAACGCCGTGAAGGGGGCTGACAGCTGAGAGACACATCTGGCTGCAGAAATAAAGCCTGCCACTGCAAAGGAGGATTTGGACACAGCCTGGCATCCACTGGGACTCAATACATAGCGAATGGGTACAGATGTCATTCTTAGAATGGTGACTTACTTGAAGCCTGCCTGGCCCCTACCCGTGTTCTCAATGGAATACTCTTCCTTGTGTGTTTACAATGGGGAAAAGAGATTACCACAAATTTGGGGCAAATAAAATGGAGCAAAATAATAGCACCTCTACCATGGGTTCTTGAAAATAATAAATAAATAATAAAACAAACATAATTTTGATTCATAAGATTAAGATCCTATTATGGGGTTGTAGAGATAGCTTAACAGTCCTCTGCATGTCCAGAGGACACAAGCTTGGTTCCCAGCACCCACAGATGACTTGCAACCGTCAGTAACTCTAGCCTCAGGGAATTCACACCCTTTTCTGATCATGGCCTAGACAGACCGACAAAGAGACAGACAGACACATGCATGCACGTACACACAAATAAAGAATAAAAAAATCTTTAAAAAGATTCCATTTGCTACAACAACAAAAGCCAGGTGGTGGTGGCGCATGCCTTTAATCACAGCATTCAAGAGGCAGAGACAGGTGGATCTCTGTGAGTTCAAGGCCGGCCTGGTCTACAAAGTGAGTTCCAGGACAGCCAGATTGTTACACAGAGAAACCCTGTCTCGAAAAACCAAACAAACAAAAGAAAAATTCCATTTGTTTTTTTTCCCTCTTGTTCATATCAACATTAGCCCCCTCTGTTCTCTCCTGCCAAAATTCAAGGTCAGTTTTTTGATGGGGTTTCACTGCCTCTCTCTGCAAACTGATTCCATTTGGTTATTTCTTCTCCTTGTTCATACCAACGTTAGCCAACCGGTGTGAACCTCGAGATAAGCCAACCTGTATAGACAATCCCTCACTGAAACTCTTCCCAGGTGATTTCTGGTTGTGTCAAATTGGCAATTAAAACAGACCATCACAACTTTCAAAGAAACGATCTGTACAGAATTCTTTTCTCAAGCTCTGTGTATTCGAGCGAACTGAGGATGAGGAGGAAAAATACAGTGAATGAATGGATATGAAAGAAAACTCTTCTCCACCCTTCACAGGAAACCTGGCCCTGCCCCTTAGGAAGAGCTGACCCCACCCCCCACATTGCAGGAGAACTCTTACACCTCCCTGGCCCACAGCCCTGTGGTGAGGGTGGTGGAGTGGGCACAGGAGAGCTGGCTCCGGCCACCACAAGGCTCTCCTCACTAGATGTCCTCTGGCATGGCTTTAGGCAGAGAAAAGACTCATTCTCCCTTAGGAGGCTGGCCACTAGGAATTTAACTAAACTCCAGTAAATACACACAGAAGACTATGGGGGAGGGGAGAGATAGACATGGGAGGACTAGGAGGTGAGCACAATGATCAGGGCACATGGATGGCCTTCAAGGGATCTGAAAATTACCCTGTTAAAGTTTTTAGGTCAATTACGTATCTTGACTAACTTTACAAAAAGAAAAAAAAAAAAGAATTTGGTAGGAGAATCAGGATAGACACCAAAGATGTGTGCATGTGTGCTTAGCCAGGTGGCGGTTATATCAGCCACATCGCCCTGAAGCCTCCCCAGATATTGTTCTGTTAAAGAAGGTAACTGTTAAATAAATGTGAATATTAACTGGAAAGAAAAGAGAGAATGCTTGACTGGACACATTTCCCCCCAAAGTCAGAGAAACTATGAGGATTAATTCCTTGTTATTTCAGCCACCTGGAAAGAGCATTGTGGTTCCATTGGTCCATCTAGCACTTTAAATACTTTGGATATGTGTGAGGACACAACTCTGTTACACCACCCCCACCCCCACCCCCAGCTCTGTGTGTGTGTGTGTGTGTGTGTGTGTGTGTGTGTGTGTGTGTGTGTGTGTGTTCTAGTGTGCTCTGAGACTCAGGACAGAGTTTCAAGACATCATGATTGTTTTTGTCAGGCCCCCTCTGTCTGTCTGCCTCTTCCTCTCTCCCTGCCCCCTACCCCTCCGTGTAGACAAGAAGGAGATAGACCACTCCCTTACAAGGGCTCTACAAACACTGGCAACCTCCAAGTGTAAGTGGAATCATTGTTCGTGCTGTTACTGGCCCTTCAGTGACATGCTAGGGAAGCAAAAACACTTGGAAACTACGTAAACCCCTGTCATTTTGATAAACCGCTAACGTTGAGCATGTGTACAGAAAACACAAGCTCTCTGTTGATAAGAAAGGCTTTATAAAATCTTTGCAGCCCCTTTTAGTGTTCTTTTTATGTTGTTCATTTAAAGAGACTTAATTTCCCCAAGCCTTTGAAATGGGTGATGAGTGAGTGTGAACAGGTCACATTTGATACCGTTTTCCAGGGCCAGCCACCACCCCTCCACTCTGTACTTCCTGGTTTATTTATACAATTGCCGGCAATCCTTCCCGGGCACTTGTTTTAGAACACTGAATTAACAGAGAGAGAGAGAGAGAGAGAGAGAGAGAGAGAGAGAGAGAGAGAGAGAGAGAGAGAGAGAGA
>CABHPR010143495.1:9089-21281 GCA_902168415.1 Peromyscus melanophrys | reverse complement strand
AGAGAGAGAGAGAGAGAGAGAGAGAGAGAGAGAGAGAGAGAGAGAGAATAAAATATTTTCAAAATCAGCTTAATTTAACGTGCTGTTAAAATGTACACTCAGGGGTTGGAGATTTAGCTCAGTGGTAGAGCGCTTGCCTAGCAAGCATAAGGCCCTGGGTTCGGTCCTCAGCTCAAAAAAAAAATGTACACTCAGTAGACTGGAGAGGTCTAAATGGGATTATAAGTCCCTGTCAGTATTGGGTTAGAAGGGAGATGCTCAACCTTGCCTGATGACAGATCCTCAGACATGTGACAGTGGCTCTGGGTGAAACACTGTGTCAGAGTCACGGCTACCACAGAGAACCTCCCATCACAGTGAAGTCCTTTGTACAAACGCAAGCAGACAGAGATTTAAGGGGCCTTTCCCTTTGCTCAGGGCTAAGGAGTCCTTCCCATGGCTCTTGCTGGAGTTGCTCAGGGCTGAGTCCTTCCCATGGCTCCTGCTGGAGTTGCTCAGGTTTTATATTGTGGTTCTGTCTCAAGTTGAAAGTGTGGGGGGTAATTCCCTCCTCATCATTACCTCCCCCATTTTCTCCTCCCCATCCATTTCCCTTCCTCTTCATCTCCTTTTGTTTTTGAAGAATTAACAGACAGAAATAGGGATTTCAGTAAAGATCTGCACCACATGATATCACTCCTACTTAGCTTTGAGTAGTTGTAGATTCTGTGTATTCTGAAAAGTTAGGACTGGAACAAGCCTTGGGTCGGGAAAGGGCTGAGGAAGGACAGATGGAAAGAAAGGCTCCTGAGAGCAGGTACTGGGACAAGTGAGAGCAAAGTCTTGCTCCCAGGAGGTGACAGAGGCCTGTAAAAGATAGAATTGCTCCCACGTACTTGTTCTTAATGCAGCTGCTCCCAGAATTCACTGAGAACCCACACAGGAGCAGGCTCAGGAACACAACAATCCCAACCTCTGCCAAAGGAAGTTTGATGCATCTCTGTAATCACTTGCATCTCAACAGTGATACGGAAAATGATGCACTAACCAGTCCTGGATGTGGGTCATAGGAGACCTTTGTAATCATAAAATCATAATTGGCATTATCAGACCAGACTGTCTTTAAAATTGACTTATTTTCATATTCTATATGCACATTTATATAATGTTCTTTGAATAAAGTTCCCTTCTGTCCTCTCTTAACAGTTTTTAACATTTATTTTTCTTACTTACGGGGAAGGCACATGAATGCTTTGGCACACGTGTGGAGTTCAGAGGGCATGTGGGAGTCAGTTCCACAATGTAGGTTCTCAGTCTGTCTTGGTCTAGAACTCTGGTCGTCAAGCTTGGTAGCAAGTGCCTTTAACCACTGAATCATCTCATCGGCCCTCATTAGCCTCTCTTATTCCCTTTACCCTTCAGCCAAATTCCTTCTTCCTAGGCCTCCTGCCTACATTCATGTCCTTTTGTGTGCCACCCATTGTATTTAACCAGGGTTGCTGTATGAGCATGGATGGAGGGCTGTCTGTCTGAGTGTGGGCAATGATTTTGCTTTTGTTCTTTTATTAGCAGTGATGGGCATCGAACCAATGACCTTGTAAATAGCAGGCAGATATACTACTATCAAAATACATTTTCTAGTAAACTCAAACAACCTTCAAAATATTTATAAAGTTAAGACAAAGGTAACTCTAAAACCAAGGAAGATTTGTCAAAACTTCAAAATGTAAGGTGTTCACAGTAAAAACTGATCATTCTCTTCATGAATAAAGTTTGATTCTTGAATTCATGCAACAAATACTCATCAAGCATCTGCTCCATGCCTGACCGGAGAGTTGTTTATTGGATGATGATTTCTTATGTCTTAGAAAGATATGCGGCCTTGACAAAGGTTTCTTATATTTTATATATTTTTTCTTTGACCAAAATAGTGTAGGAAATTACTTCAAGAAAACCTGGGGGATTCTGATGAATACCCAAATGAGCACAGCAAGCTCTTACCACATAGGACTAACACCAAGCCTCCCTTCCCTGTGGCCACCCAGGAGTCACATCCTGGCCCTTGGAAACCACTACCATACTTTGCTCCTATGAATCTGACTATTTTTATTCCAGGCATGAATGGTATTGGGTGTTTTTGCCCTTCTGTCTCTGGCTTATTTCACTTAACATAATCCTCCAGGTGCATGTGGTTTTCTAGCAAACTTCTAAAGGTAGTTCTTTGGCTATTTCTCCCATATCTGCAGTAACTTCCTTATCAGTTTCAAATCTTTCAAAGTTATCCATAAGAATTACAGTGAATAGCTTCTAATCTCCTGCTAGTATTAACAAGTTTACTTCTTCTCATGAATAACGAATGTGTGTGTGTGGGGGGTGGTGGTGGTATGTAAATGGAGACTAGATGTCAACTTGAATGTTATTCCTCAAAAGCCATCCATCTTATTTTTTGAGACAGGGTCTCTCACTAGGACCTGGAGCTTACTGGAATAGGTAGACTGGCTGGCTTCTGAGTCCCGCAGAAAGCCTGTCTGTGCCTCCTCAGCGCCATGATTACAAATGACTGCACCAAGCCCTGCTTTTAAATGGATGCCAGGGATGGACCTCGGAGCACCACATTGGTGTTGTGAACACTTTACCAACTGAGCCATTGCCTCAGCCCCTTAAATGTTCCTAAAAGTGTTTAGAATGACGAACCCTTTTCAGAAGGATTACAATTTACTTTACCCAGATCCACCGAGGACTCATTCATATGGTCTACGGCAGCCTTAGCTTTGTCAAAGGCGTAAGTTTAGATGACTCCTTAATGTTTGAGCTGAAGAATAGATGCTGTGGTACCAGGCATGAAGACAATACTAACGTCTCTGTGTACCTCCATCAGAGTTCTGGGGTGCCCCAGCACGTTGTCAATTAGGAGACTAAAAAGGAAAGGAATCTCTGTTGGAGAGGGAGATCTCAACAACATGCCTGAAGTATTCAGTAGATCATGTTGCAAGCAGATGTGCCTCGTGGTTCCATTTACAGAACACAAACAGATTATGTTTAGTAGAATTCCTCAGGGTCTTGGGATATTTTGAAATGGCAAATGAGTGCTGACTTTGCATTAAAGTTGCATCGGCATGAACCCTAAGGAAAGACACTGTCCTTTGGAACTCTGAAGGCCAGCACTGAATTCTCCCCTCCAGCGCTAACAGTCTTAAAGGGCGTCTTCATCCGATGTAAGGCTGCTTCATCCACACTGAGAGCTGTCGGCAGCATGGCCGCCTTCACCAATCATCTCGGATGCTTTGGGTGACTTGCCCATGTGTCCTTCAAAACCTGCTACCTTGCCACCGTGCTTTCGATATATTTTCTTCAGTGTTAATCTTTCCTGAATTTTATTTGAAGTGAGATGTGTGGCAATTTTCTTTCCCTTGGTTGCTAAGGGGCCCCTCTGGGGTTAATAACTGACATAATTTCAATATTGTCTTCTCTCAGGGTGTAGTGAGGCCCAGGGAAGGGGAAGAAGTGAGAACAGTTGTTGGAGCAGGCAGAGCACACAGTATTTGTTGGGTGAGTTGACCATCCCATGTCGAGCATGGGTGCACGCAAATCACGGCAATAGCAATAACAAATACTGTAGAAGACAACTATATTAGTAAAAAGGTTTAGAGTCTTGTGAGAGCCATCTTAGCGTGACACAGCGGCACGGCGAGCATCAGCTGTTTGAGAAACGATGGTGAGAAACCCACTTCACGCAGGGTTGCCTCAGCCTTACATCTCCAGGAGAAGTTAACATCTACAAAGCAGAACGATGTGAGTGCAATGGGGTGAACTATCCTTGGATATTGTTCTTTTTCTTTTAGCCTTCTGCCCTGGCTATGGCTATTGCTTTCTTGTGGTGACCACAGGGCTGGCATAAAACAGTAGTAGCAGTCTATTTAAACGTAATAAACTCAGTCACATGCAAAACTCCCATATTTTTCTCTCCTTGTATCTTTAATGTCAATGACACAGTTTACTTCCTTTAATACTGTGGACCCATTGATAAAATGTCATGACTTCAGTTACTCCTCATGCCGTGTCTTTTTTCATGAGTAAATATTCAATCTTAAATTAATGGTTTCAGGGCTGTTCCTTAACTAATGATCTGAACACCTCTTCCCGCAGACCCAACACCTCTGTGTTAGATCAGATTTTCTCTGTCCTTCCGGGCAGAAACCACAGCATAGACGTCACTGTGACAAAGCCCTCATTTTTCCCCAATCTGCCTCATTATAATCCTTCAAATTAAATCCCAGCGAGGACACTAAAGGGACCACGAAATATTTATGATCGTATATCTATCTATTGAAGATGAAATAATGAAAATGAAAGCAAGATAATTTTGAAATTTAACCTGAACTGCGGGGCCATAATGAACTCTGAAGGCAAAGGAAGAGGTTGGTTGCTTTATTTTTTATTTTTGAAGCTTCTAAGTTTGAGTAATCAGCAGCAGTGCAAAGACACTCATGATGGAGGCTTTGCAAACAGTATCCCTTCTAATTGCTCTAAGTCTGAGTCCCTCTGATGCTTCCTAGAGCATCCTGCTGACTTTGGGCTCTGCATCATTTCGCTTAAGACGTGGTGCCACATGAGACCTTGGAACATAAATCTCCTGATGAAATAGTCTTGAAATACCTTTGCTTCGGCCTCTGCAATTGGCATCCCTATTGGTATCACTGAAGTTTCTGTAACTGCACATGTTGCTTCTCGTTGTGATTCAGCATCGTAACAGCAGTGACCTTTCTCACGGTGGGCTCTGCAATAATTTCCAATTTGCATTTCGTAAATGTGTTTTCACAACATTTCAATATTTCACTGAAACCAAAGGGCAGTGATCATAAAGTCCTTGGATAATGTCCTGAACTCAGTGACAGCAAAAGAGGTTTTGTTGTTGTTGTTTTTCTTCACCGTTTACCACCAAGGTTAAACAACATAAAAAACAAAGATTCAGAATGCTTCAGAATTATTTTTTCAAGGATATTTTGCACATATCATTCATTATATTTGGATCCTAACTCTTCTGGCTTAGATTTAATTCTATTATTTACCTCCCTCAAACAGGGCACAATGTTGCAATATTATAGTTTGTTAGTGTTTATATTCTACAGGAAAGTTCTTCTTTTATGCTCTCTAATCTGACTTTGTCTTTCTGCTGAATGAATACAGCTCCTGTAATCAGGTACACAAGTGTCCTGGATGGCTTTCTGTAGAGTTGACCCCTACCTCCTTGCCCAAACCTGAATCATGTATCATGAGTTCGAAAACAGTACACCACTGTTTTCTATCATATTGTATGGTGTCTTTGTTCCGCCATTGACAGTTATAGCTGTGGAATTATTTCAATGTATGAACAATAACATTAATGAGTATTTTTGCTTTGCTCATGTTTCCCGGTAAACGTAAGCACTACCAACAGTGTGTTCAATTTCTGTCTTCGATTTTAGAAGCCCAAGTAATCAATGTTTAACACCTTCAGAATCACTGGAGAGAACTCATCATGCAGATAAGGATGTCACGGGCTTTTCATCGCTTTTAAGGCTTTATGTGCAATAACTTTCTGCGAGCTCCTCATTAGTACAGTCTTTGGCACAACGAAAATTTTATCCTGGTTCTGCAGACAGGATATTTGTATAACAAATCCTCCGTGATGTTGGGGAGGTTCTTCATTTTCTTGAAGTGCTGCTGTGGTGGTTTTCGCATAGGGTGAGGGTAGGTTCACCCAAGGTTCACACATGCTCTGACTGTGATTGCATCCTATGTACACCGGGAATCTAAAGTGCTACTCATTAGTTAGGTTTAACGTCCTATTAAGGCTTGAATCTGAAATGTCCTCCATATGCTGATGTATTTGAACATCTGCTCCACAGCTGGTGATGATGTCTTAGAAGGTCATGGGACCTGGTTGGCGAAGATGAGTCACCAGGGGCAAGTTTTTTGAGAGTTGTAGTCTGGCCCTGCTGTGGTCTTGTCCTCTGCTTCCTGATCTGGTCACCATATGAGAAACAGCAGTCACAGAGTCCAGCACTACAGAGCTTCTCCATGACACCTTCCCAACTATGATGGACTCAAACCACAGGCCAGGTAGGTTTCTCCTTTCTCAAGTTGATTGATCCAGGTACTTAGAGCGATGAGTGAACATTGGAACTGAGAAGTGAGGTTGGTACTGTGATACTGGCATTCTTACGTCTTCAGAACTGATTTGTGGGAAGATGATGGAAGAATTTTAAGCAGAAAGCTAGAGAAGGCCAAGGATGTTGTCAAAGGGCTTAATGGGCCAATCTGGTGGGGCTTTGGAAGACCAGAACACTGATGGAAACATGGACAGTGAATTCTTGGTACATTCTGACAAAGAACCTGGCTAACATTTTGTCCTGCTCATGGCCTGAAAATCCAAGTGAGCTTCATTTCAAAAGTAAAATAGTCTATTTTGACAGAGGGAATTTCAAGACATACTTTCAGCCAGGATTATAGTGAAAATGAGGGCCAAGAGTAGAATAAATTATAAAACAAAATCGCTCAGTTTGGCAAGAAAGGGGGTGTGACAAATTTAAAGTTGGGGACAATGTGGGTTTGGATGGTATAGCTCTGATTGTTGAAGAGATAAGCACTACAAGAGCAAAAGTGAATGCCTTGTACTAGGCATGGGAAGGTGTGCTGGAGATCAGACAGGGTCCCTTCCATCAAAGTCCCCAGTGAAAGCAAATTTGAGAGCTGTCCTTTTCAAAGACCGGACCTGAGAACATAGCATCCCAGGGCTGTCTTTCTGTCTAGGGAGATATTTTCTTCCATTCAGCTGCACAGGTTGCTGAAATCTGGTCTAATGGGGCTTGGAGACATCTCAAACTTGTTTTTATCCACATGGCACAGTGAGCAGGATACAACGGATGATGTTCTTCTGAAGACTTGCACCAATGTTCTGGAGGAAAGCCTGTGAGACCAGCCAATGTGTGACAAGTCCAGACTCCCTGCCAGAATGTCCTGAGAGGCCAATGTGTACAGCTTAAAGAGTGGATACCAAACTACAATAGACACATGGAGATGCTCAAGATGTCAGGGATGTGGGACAGCTTCTAAACAGGAACAGCGAAGAGTCTGCATGAGAGAAAACCCATGCATGCTGCAGACCGCAAGGCCGTAGAAGCCTACTGAAGCCAAGGAGAATGTCCTGGATGCCAGACACAGGCTACAAGCTGTGTTTACCCTGCTGGCTTTGGAGTTTACTTCAGTTCAACCTTGGAGCAATGTTCTTCGCTATGTCCCAATTTATCTCCTGTGAGATGGACACGTTGGCCCTGTGCCTTTACATCACTGTGCTTACAGTTAAAGTTTGCTTTAAGTCTTAGAAGAAACTGAGGAGGTTTGTACAGTGTTAGGATTCCCAGAACCATGAGGACTCTTGAATTTGGGCTGGTGTGTTTTGCATTATGAGATGGCCGTGAGCCTATGGTGATTAAACGATTAAGGGCAGAATATTATGGGTCGAATCTGAAATGCCCCCTCTAGGCTATTATGATTCAGTAACTGGTCCCTAGCCACTCGTGCTGTTTTGGGAGTTTATAGAACCTGGATGGTAGAGGTGGGTCACTGCCAAGAGGCCTCTGAGAGTTACAGTCTGGCCATGTTTCTGTTCCTATCCCCTCTACTTCTGACACTCCACGATGTAAGAGGCCTAAGCCACATGCTCCCACTGTCAGCTCCGCCTGGCGGTCTACGACGGACCAAAACCACGAGCCAAAATAAATCTCCCCACACGGCTTGCTTCTCTCGGGTGTTTTGTTACTACAAGAAAGGACGCTCATACACAGTCCGTTCATTTTCTTTGAAACTTTACTGGGTGGCTTCAGTACTTCAGTTATTTTTTTAAGTATAATGTTTTCTATTTTCAGAGAGGATTCACTTAATTTTTTATACCTAGTACAACTTGGACATTTTATTTATTTAACATAACTTCAAATATGTCCAGGTAATACATTGCTGAATTGTATGAGAAATTAATTTTGTGTTAAAACTGATGAATTTTTTGCAGCTATCATTTAATTAATTAATTAATTAATATCATTTATCATTTATAGATTCTCCCCTGACATCTTCATCTCCAACTTAGTGCATGCAGGACTTTAAAGATTATTAATTGCACATGGATACTGATTATTGCATAGTGCTTCACAAAATTCATGTGTGTGTACATGTCTGCCTTGGTGCATGCCACGTGTGTGCAGGGCCTGCAGAGGTCTTGGTCTCCTGGAGTTGGACTTACAGGCAATTGTGAGCTGCCCAACATGTGTGCTAACTGAATGCAAGTCCTCTGAAAGAGAAATAGGCACTCATATGGCTGAGGCATCTCTCCAGCCCCCGCATAGCCATCTATAGTGGAGGAAAATAGTTGTATACACAAATCAAGAACTCACCCATATCATCAGGTACCGTAAATGGACGCCAGATGAAGTAAGCCAAAATATAAAATGTCAGACTTGAACATGGACTAATATTAATAAGAGATTCATATTTTAGACAGGTGTTCAATGGGTATATCATCTGCCAAAATAGCTCCTTACATGGAGGCAGTGTGTATTTTAGATATGGTTAGCTCGTCTCATAGATGATTACAGTCCTGTCAAACTGGCAATCAGCACCAACCATCACACATGGTGTGTGCCCATGTGTCTGACATTGTGTTTGATTCGCCTCAGTGAGCATAGAGTTGCTATTATATATGTATTCATCTTTCTAATGTAGCACCCTACAACTATCAGAAAATTACCAATATAAATAAATAGCCCAACTCTGAAGCCAATAATTATTGTAAAAAAGGGTGGTGCTGTCACTCAGGAACAGAGACATGTGTGTGAAATAATCTGATGTGATGCTCTTTTAAGGGAACAACCTGAACATGACAGCCCTGTGGATTCATATTGGAAACTTAATTTAAAGCTGGAAATAATGGGTGTGCATTTTAAACAGGGTGTCCATGACACTGAACAAAACAGATTGAAGCTCAGGCGGACGACACATCATTATGTGTAATTAATCTATGCCAAGAAAACGTTGAGGGAATAAAACAAGTAGAAAAAAATAGATTTTTCAGAGGGTAAAAACATGAAGAGTGTTGACATCATCCAGGGCCAAGGTCTCTCGCACACCAGGTCTGGCTGCATCTCTGTCTCTCGGTCCCATAATCAACCTTCCAGTTGCTGATAAACAGATACATGAAAAGACAGAGAGATACATACATGCACACACACACACACACACACACACACACCACGTATACACACACACCGTGCACACGACATACGAAACACACCACAAACATGCACACTATACACACAGTACACATAAACACACTACACACATGAACACACACACAAAACACACCACACAATTGTACACACACATGCCACACACAACACATACATACCACACACACACATAGACCATACACACACAACACACACACCCTCATCATACTCACATGCACACCACACACACAATATACACACACAACACACACACACACACACACACACACACACACACACTTACACACCATTTCATTTGATTGCTTATAACTAAGAAGCACTGTTGGCCACAATCCTTTTTCAGCAGATAGAATTACAGAGAGGAATAGTTTTTTTCTGACTTTTCCCCCAAAATACTTGAGTACTGATATTTTTGCTGTGTTTTCCTGCTGTTGGTTTTGATTGTCGGAAGGGCTGTGTTGTTGTTGTGAAAGTGTCTTAGTTTGTAGCACTGGCTGGCCTTGAACTCATCATCCTCAGTATCTCAAATACTGGGACGGAGGCGTATGCTGCCACACCTAGCTAGAGCATTGACTCTTTATTATCAGGATGTAAAACCACATGAGAAGTGCAAGTTGTTATGCGATCCAGTCAAATGGGACCGCCTTAAACGTGTTCTCTGCTAAAATGCCAGACCAGTGTGGGCTAGGTCAGTCCCCGGGGGCAATATGCACATAACAGGAATCAGAGTGTGGTGGCTTCTCTTCTGAGGTCTCACATAAATGCAGCCTTCCTGGCCAACTTAGCTGGTGTCTGGAAAGAGAGCCGAGCTCTTCAGATGGAGATGGAAGAGTGGTGGTGGTATTTCTTCAAGGAGAGGGTCAGACTTACTAGTGCTTGCAGGGACAGACAGAGAGCTGAACTGAAAAGTAAGAAGCATATCCTTGCTCCCACTGCAAGAAGTTCATGTAAGCCACAATCCAGACCCATTTCTATTTTGGACTAAGTTACTTATAGTAACCTTCGTTAGAGGAGACTGCGGAAGTCTCCATTAGCATAGAAAAGTTGTATCTAGGGCACAGTAAACCCATCCCGGTTGACTTTTCTGTCAGAGAATTCCATCCCCAACTGTGAACGCTTTGCAAGTCTGTAAACTGAGTCTTATGTTCAGCAATGTACCAAGGAACTATGAAAATGTAAAGCCCTGAGCTCCCTATTACCCATACTCCCCCTTGGAAATTGAGAACCAACTAGAACATCTCCTGTAAGCAGCCGGCGATGATTTCAACTCCAGCAGCATCTCTGATTGTAAAATAAGCGCACAGCAACACCTTGTCTGCAAGGTGGTTGTTTAAAACCTACTCCTCTATTTATTCAATGATTTCCCAATAAATCAACGGCCTTCCCCAGGCAGGAAAGGAATTCTGTTAAGTACCAGGTCGATTGCCTAAGCATCGCTATTTTGTTGTTCTCCGTAAAATGTTACAGTGAGTAAAATTATATCTTTATGATTATGCCTTTAAAAAAAAAAAACACTGGAGGAGTCGCTCTGATTTAGTAACCTAATTTACACGTGTATGAACTGCCTCTTCCAGCAACGTTTATCTTCTCCCCTAGCCATTTCTGTCATCTCTAAATACCACAGCCATAGCTTCCCGTAAAACCATTATTTTTCTTTAATCTTGAAGGGGACCTAGACAGCTTCACAAATAAGTTTTTTTGTTATATATCTGGAGAGTCGTGAGCTGTGAGCAGAGCTGTTCACACAGTATCTCAAGGCTGTTCGGAGCCCCATGCTTGTTTCTGGGCTAATGAGAGGGTCTCTTCAACCGCGTTGCTTCCTGTAAGACCACACTCAAACGGCTTGTGTGCATTTCAAACATGAGATCATCCTTTGTAGGTCTCCCTGTGGAAAACAAGCTGTTGGGAAGGTCACTGCGAGTAAGTTTGATATTTGTCTAAGCAGCGGATATAATGACATTTATCTTCGTAAGAGGAATGGATACTTCCCACACTGACATAAAATAGGAGTGGCCCTGGCTATGGGCTTGATAATATCTTGGCAAGTTCTGCTAAAATGAGGAAGTGTTTCTGGGTCAAGGGACCCAAGGTGTATTTTTCTAGCACCCCGACGCCACCTATTGGTGGGAGATTCTCTGCAAAGTGCAATTGAAGGAACAAAACAGAACAAAGTCATATACAGGCAGGGTAAGTTATCTACTATTCTTTTACCAGACTGTAAACCTTACAAGGTCAGAGATGTTTGTTCCACTTGATGTCCTGTCTTCAGCATCTAGAAGAGGGGTTGGCACACAGGAGGTGTTCAGTAAGTATCTATTCAGTAAACAAATATGAACCTTCCATTTGTTCTCCGTGTATGTATTCAACAGGTGTTTATAAAGGACCCACTATGGAGTAGCCCTCTTTCACCCAACTATCAACCCCTGAGACTTTGTCCGGGAACAAGTACATTAATGATCATTCTTACAGCAAGGGGCATCTTAAGGGAGGGACAATTTATTTAGATTCATGGTTTGAGGGGGTATAGACCATCATGTTAGGGCAGACATGGCCTTGTTGAACATAATTTAATTTACAAATGTGCCTGGCCATCTTTCTATTGACCTCTTTAAATATGGAAAGTCAAGAGCAAGGGGAAAAAAAGGTGCAAGACCACGGAAATGCCAGCCAGGTGAATTTTTAAAAGACCAGTACAAAATCTTAATTCCTTCATCCTAATGGATTGCACTGTGATGTGCAAACAAATATGATCAGGAGATGTAGACATCAACCTACAGAGCCTAGCCGTGTATCTATTAAAGACAGCATACTATTCACAGCTGGAGTTCAATAAATGTTAGCCATAGCTATTTTTTTATGCAAACCCGCCAATTCCTTCCTTCCTTCCTTCCTTCCTTCCTTCCTTCCTTCCTTCCTTCCTTCCTTCCTTCCT
>CABHPR010143494.1:41643-76957 GCA_902168415.1 Peromyscus melanophrys | reverse complement strand
TTCTGACTTCTGTGGGCACTAGGCAAACATGTAGTGTACATGAATACATGCAGGTAAAACATTCACACCCATAAACATAGAAATAAATCTTTAAAAGTAGAAAACACAGATCCTTCAGATGTCATTAGTCAATTTCCAAAACACACATTCAATACAAAGTAATAGGATGTTATCTTCTTTAAGTTCAGTTTCATAGATTACATCTGAATTGATGTCTATGTTTATTTTTTTTCATCAGAATCTTTTTATAGTGACTGAAAAGAATCTCTCCTACTTTAAATGAACCTGGGCTAATGTATCTGCTTTTACTCTCTATGGCAGGCAGGGAGTATGTCTTTTCTGAAAGAATTCATTATATGATCATTTCATTGCTGACTCTTATAACAAAACATTATCATCATCATCCTGTTCTATTGACAGTCTCATAGTCAGATTCCTCTTAAAAACAGGGGCTTTTTTTTCCTTTTGTGATTTTAGGGTTTGGATATGAATTGTCCTTTATAACCTCATGATTAGGACATTTGATCTTCTCCAGTGTTAGATGGTCTGGACATTTAAGAAGTAAAGCCTATCCAGAGAAAGGAAGTTACTTGGGTGACCCCTTGACAGTATGTGATCATTGGCCATGGCTTGTCTCACTGTCTGTATTATGTTAGCAAAAAGTGAGGAAAATAGCTGCCACGAGCTCATGCTGTCAAGATATTCTGCCCAAACTCATGAAGGCAAGCAGGCAGGCTGGACCAAAATAAATCCTGGACGCATTCACTTACTTCTGCCATATTCAGTGTCATGGATGAGGAGAGTATAGGTAACAGGCTTTGCTTTTTGCTATCTGTGCTTGTATTTGTTTTTTATTTCTAGCTTGAATAGGATAAATGTGATAATTTAGGATTTTTGTTCTCACTACTCTTATAAGACAAATGTACTCACACCACATTAGCGATCCATTTTTGTTTTTTGTTTGTTTTTGTTTTGTTTTTCCAGCTCTTGATAAAACTCTGTACACAGTAGGCTATCTTAATAGGCCTTATAGAAAAAAATAGATAATTACTTTGCATTCTTCTAAATCTTAATTCTTTGTAAATGAAAAAAGTTATAACTTATTCTTGTACTGATAATGAATTTGATGTTCTTTTTATACATAAGCTTTTCTATGAAATGAGTGATAGGATCGTCACTAAGAAGAGGCACCTTGGAGGCATTCCACCTGGGATTCACTTCCCCAAACTATGGCTATTGGACTGTCACTCTGGTACCACTAGTGATGCCTCTGAGATCATCATCTTGACATTGCCATCAACACTTACCACTCAGCAGAAGTGAATAAAGATGGCAGAGGATGATGGATGTAAAGAATCCGGTTCAGCATAAGCTCTCTATGGACAGGTATCTAATTGTTTGTCAAATACAGTTTGTAGCAACTAATTAAGATGGTGTTATCAACAATATCATGTAAATCAATCACAATAAATTAAAATGGCGAGATACTTTGGTCACTTCATGTCTGTTAATGGCCACAAGCCAAGCTGTGGAAGCTAAGAACTAATTGCATATGAAGAAAAATCCATTATTCTTGGGTCTGGGTGGCTTTTTACAGTGTCTCCTGGAACAGATTTCCTACCCAATAGACAGTGCTTTCTTACACGTTTCTTTGACATAGTGCTCTACATATAACCACAGTCTACCAACCAGATTTGGTAAGAAATCTGAATCTCACACTGAAGAAAATAATCAGAAGCATAAAAGTAAATGGAATTATAAATATTCCTCCAGCCAACTTGACGGTAGATGCGAATTAATATAAAGGAAAATTAGTCCCTTTCATTACTTTTCTTTTTTTCCTCTCCATGGTTTTGATTCAAAGTTAGTTATTTAGAATTTTGTACAATGTGCATTTTTTTCTAGTTTGTTTCAACAGTTAATGACCTCTACTGCCCTGAAATGTGTTATAAGCCAGAGTTTGCTAAAATGGGCAACAAATTGATTTCATCCTTGTAGTGACAGTTAAGAGTCATTTTTCTCTCATTCAGAGTTCACTTCCTGTGTTTTTCATATGTGTATATTCTTTTTTGTTCCTCATGCTCTTCTCTGCTGTATTCATATTTACATACAATAAGTGTAAACAGCATATAATAGAATGAAAAAATACAATAATAAACAGTAATTTCCTGGCTCGCTCTCTCTGTCAAGGCTACTAAGTGTGTTCTGCACTACACATTCTACTTATACAGAATACTTTACTGCCTACAAAAGGAACATTGCCAGGAATACATAAAGTATACTGTACATGCATACACACATGTGCAAACACATATGTACCCAAGTCTAAAAAAAATGTTTCTTAAGGCAATGCTTCTCAATATTCATTCAATTAACAACCATTTTTTTTTTGTATTTCTCTGTTAAGCAATGTGATAAGCAATGATGAGCTTGTTGGAAAAAAAAAGTATGATTGCTCCTTTCTTGAGAGCTACTAGCTACCAAACCACCTATAACTGCCAGCTACCATTGCTGAAAATTCTGGCTATTTTATAACTTATGGCTTTTCCATTCAAAGCTTGGTTTTGAGAGTTTTCTCTGCAACTTGGTTCTACTCAAATCCTCTCATTGTGGGTTAGCAGAGCACTATTTTATTGAGCATGTTAACGACATTTCATTCTCTGTTTCCAGACTTCATCAGTTCACCAAATCTCCCTGCTTCTCTTTGTACATGTGCTGCAAGACCGCTTTCCTGGTCTGTATTGGGATGTGCGGTGTTTGCTCCTGTCTTGTGGAATGAGCAAATGGAACCTCTCCACTGGGCTACATTTTAATTTTTATTTCAGTGTTAATTCCACCAGCCCTTCCCTGTTTCCTTCTAGTCTGTCTTTTCCCTCTTTTGTAGCCACTGTATATTTCAGAACTTGATTATTTTATTTTTAAACATCCTAAAACATCACTGTGAGTTGTTCTATTTAAATGAAAGTTGTCATGAATTATCAATAAAGAATTAGTTTTTCAAAATGAATCAGAAAATATTCTTCAGATCTGCAATGGGAAGAGACCCTAATAAAAACTCTTTACATTTATATGGCTTCACTGAGAAAAAAGGAAACCAAAATAATTTGACACCATTTTAAACATATATTTTCTTAAGCATATTTAACTCACAAAGGTACAGAATATTGTCGAAACATTTCTCCTGTCTTAAAGATAGGAATCTCAAATTAATAACTGTAAAAAAGTAAGGAGTTTAAGTTTTCTCTGTGATCCAAGATGCTTCCAAGATGTTGATGACTGATACATATTTGGATTTGGCTCTTAAGTTTAAATGACAAAGTTAACACCTTTTTCCTGTGTTGTCGCTGTTTCCTCATGACACAGTGCTGTGGAGGATGTTGTTCAGGATGATGCTCATATTTGCAAGTTTTTACTGTTATTTTACTCTCAGCTCTGGTTAGTGGAAGGCTCTCTAAGGGACGTGAATCCATTGCAAAGAACACAGGATACATATGGAAAAATACCAAGCTAGTGTTTTAAGTGTTTTTCTCAGGTATGCTTTAAGCCAAGACCTTGTTGAAAATTAATTTCCTGGGTTTTCATTCTCATGGTTCTTCCATGTTTTGTTTTTTTTTTTTTTATGTTAGCTTCATTTACTGTTGTGGTCATGAACTAACATGTCAATATTTCATGAAATCATATATCACATAATAACCCTGCATTCATAGTGTGTGGCATGTGTTCCTTTTTTTACACTTTTCCACTAGCTCCCTACATGGTGTGGTCTTGTCAGCAGATCCTTGACATTCTGCCTCTGTGGGTCACTCTGTACCATCCAAGCACAATTCAGCTAATCAGGGCCTCCTGAGAATTTGCACACTAACCATTTTGGGCTTTATGGGAGAGCTCCCTTTGGATTATTATTACTCACAAATTGGAAGGCTCAGCTGGATTAATAACATTTTAATTATCAGGTTAATAATGTTCATACCTCAGCATCAGTGCAGTGGTCAGAATCTTAGGACAGATGTGTAGTTTTTACATGTGAAACACATGTAGAAATCTCAGATTGTGAAAAGGTGCAAATTATTCTAACATTTACATCAACTATAAAACAAAAGATATGAAGATATTTCATATTGATGAGTGACCATTAGAAAATTTAACAAATAAATCATTTTTTTGGTTTGGGATCTACTAATTTTTACATTATTGCTGATATGGTTCTTTCATCAGTGGAGAGTGCAGTTATTGAAAAACTAACACAGGTAACTATTGTCTATAGACTTGAATGTTTCTGAAATTCTTTCTTAACTATGCATTTTTTGTAACATGATATCCTATATGATTATAAAGCAGTGCTTCTCAACCATCCTAATGCTGCAACCCTTTAATACAGTACTTCATGTTGTGGTGACCCCCAACAATAAAACTGTTTTTGTTGCTACTTCATAACTGTAATTTTGCAACTGTTATTAATTGTAGTGTAAATATCTGATGTAATATTTCCCCCAAAGGGGTTGTGACCGACAAGGTGAGAACCACTGTTATAAAATGTCCTTTCTTTATTATGCCACTGTGTGATATAGAACAGGACAAATCTGACAAAGGTAAATTCAAGTTGCTCACAAAGATGGGGGACTGACAATGATTTGCCAGTGATGCTTAACTTTTAATATTTACAAAGGCTCAAATAAAAGAGTGCACATTACTATAATCAACTAAATATTTTATATATGTCAGCTCATCCTTTAACTACTCTACAATTAAGATTTTTATAAAAGTAAGTTGATAGGTTCACCACCATTAATGAAAGCTACTAATGGTACTTGCTTTCCTAGCTGAAGGTTAACCAGTACAGGTGCAATGGAGCAGTTTGATCCAACATGATGCAACTGCCATGATAAAAAAAAAAAAAAAACACCACGGAAGAGAACTGAAAAGTGATGAAATGTTACCTGAAATAAAGCTGTAGCATGATAGATACAGGAGGAAAAGCAATGTTCTATTCCAAGAGAACAGTATATGTGGGGATTAGGTATCTGGAGAGCGAGATGATACTTAAGTGGCTGAAGATACCTTTGATTTTGTCATAAAGTCAATACAGGTATGAAGGGTGACAAGACTAAACAGTTAAAATGACCATATTGGACAATAACGATGAGGAGGTCCACAAATCCCATTGTGAGCACAGAACATTGCAAGGAGCCACCAAAATTGGGTTTTATTTTATCTAAAACCCAGTTATGATGTTCAGTTTTCCCCTGTGTTCATCTTATTACTAATGATTTAAAAATTATACATGAAACTCTACATTTAAACAGAACTCACTTGTAGTGATTATGATCTTTAATTGTGATAATAAATAAATAAAAATTAATTCTATTTACAGCACTGTTAGAAAAAAGGAATTTTTAATTTTATTGTGACTTGTCTTTTTCACAATAGTGTCTTTCTAACATAGTGACTTGTCTTTCTAACAATCTTATGACCACATGGAAGTCACACAAATGTAGTTTGTGTGCAATAACACTCTCTGTGGTGACATTGTGTTACCCAAAATATTGTGCACCCTAATAAACTTATCTGGGGTCAGAGACAGAACAGCCATAATATTAAACATAGAGGTTAGGCGGTGGTAGCACATGCCTTTAATCCTAGCATTCCAGAGGCAGAGATCCATCTGGATCTCTGTGAGTTCAAAGCCACACTGGAAACAGCTAGGCATGGTGACACATGCCTTTAATCCCAGGAAGTGATAGCAGGAGGCAGAAAGGTATATAAGGCGTGAGGACCAGGAACTAATCTGGTTAAGCTTTTAGGCTTTTGAGGAGCAGTTCAGCTGAAATCCATTTGGATGAGGACTCAGAGGCTTCCAGTCTGAGGAAAAAGAATCAGCTGAGGAATTGGCGAGGTGAGGAAGCTGTGGCACGTTCTGTTTCTTGGATCATTCAGGGTTCACCCCAATGACTGACTCTGGGTTTGTTTTTATTAATAAGACCTTCTAAGATTCCTGCTACAGCTCTCTCCAGGGGAAGAGATGGAGGAGGAAGAACAAGAGCTGTGTTTAGAAGTCTACTGGAATGCCATAAGAAGATGCCATTGACTTCATGGCTTAAATCATGGAAGCACATTTGCTCACAGTCTTTGAGGCTCAGCTTAGGAGACAGAAGTGCTGCTTTTCTCTTTAGATGAGAGATAACTGTCTGTATCCTCACTCGGCTTAGTCTCTGGATCTGCCAGTCCCTGGGGTTTTTCCTCTTTTCATGAGGACAATCACCTCACTGGATAAAGCTCCTATTATTACAAGCTCATTTTACCATAATCATCTTTAAAAAAAAAAAAAGCTTCATTTGAGAGCTGAGTAATACTTCATTGTGTAAATGTACCACATTTTCTTTACCCATTCTTTGGCTGAGGGGCATCTAGGTTGTTTACAGTTTCTGGCTATTATGAATAAAGCTGCTATGAACATAGTTGAGCAAGTGTTCTTGTCTTGAGCAAGCTGGGTCTTGAAGAGTTTGATTCTCAATTTTCTGACTCAGTTGTTAAAAGCAAGGCTTTATGAAATTTTCAGGAAAATGTATGAAACTACAAAAAAATTATGTAGTTTCACCTGCTGAGGCAGGTGATCTAGACACAGAAACACAAACATGGTATGGACTCACTTATAAGGGGATATTACCTGTAAAGTACAGGATAACCTTGCTACAATCCACAGACTCAAAGAAGCTAAGTAACAAGGAGGGCTCAATGGGGTACACATTAATCTCCCTAGGAAGAGGAAATAGAATAGACATAGAGGATGAGAGGAAGGGTGGGAATGGGAATGGTGCTGTACTGTACTCACAGGTTGGTGCCCAGCCCAGTTGTCATCAGAGAGGCTTCATCCAGCAACTGATGGAAAGAGTGCAGAACATTAGGTGTTCCTTGGGGAATTCTGGGGAAGAGGGGAGAAAGGACTGTGGGAGCCAGAGGAGTCAAGGACACCACAAGAAAACCCACAGAATTAGCCAACCTGGACACTTAGGGGCTCACAGAGACCGAACTGACAACAAGGGAGCCTGCATGGGACTGACCTTGGTCCTCTGCACATATGTGACAGTTGTGTAGCTTGGTCTTCTTGTTGGACTCCTAACAGTGGGAGCAGGGTCTGTCTCTGACTCTTTTACTGGATTTTGGGATACTATTCCTCATACTGGGTTGTCTTTTCCAGACTTAATATGTGGGGAGGTGCCTAGTCTTAATACAACTTGATATGCCATGTTTGGTTGATATTCATGGGAGGCCTGCTCTTTTCTGAATACAAATGGAGGAAGAGTGGATGGGGGACAGAGGGGGCATGGAGGAGGAAGTGGGAGGATAGGAAGTAGGGGAAACTGCAGTAGAGAATGTAATAAAAATAATAATAACAATAATAATGAAAGATTTATTTGTGAGCACCATCATACTTGGGGTGTAGGGCTTCAACAGCGAACACAATTTATAATAATCTGACTGCAGGTTCCACTTTCCAGTGAACTTGAAGTACGTACTGCTTGCTGAGTTGTGCTTTACAGTCAAAGAAGTATATCCATGGTGGCCTGATAAAGTATTAAAGTGACATTCCTTCCCCAATTCGGTTTCTTTGTAAAGAATACATTCTTTCTTTATGCCAACTAAGGAATCATATTATAAAAATTCAGTGCATAAAACAGATATGAGCAGAGTTATCTTCTAGTAATTACCTGTTGAGGAAATTTGCAAAAACAAAACAAAATACACTACTATTGTTTTCAGAAATAAGTTTTCATGGAAATATTCTTCTTGTTTTAATAAGTAATATAATTTCATTGTTATTCACAAAGCATAGGGCAATGCATGTTTGGATTGATATTCAGTATTCTCGATATCAACAATTGTACCACATAAGCAGCATCTTCTTAGTTACTGCAGTCATTGACAAGGATCTAAAGATCCAAAAAGTTTCTGAAATGGAAATGTCTTCAAGGGTGAGATGTCAGCTTGGAAACTTGAATACTGAGCATATGTATTTAGAGTTTGTATTGTCAGTAGGTGTTTTTAAAAATCAAACTTGATATGAAAGCCTGAGGGATGGCTTTGTTTAAAGCCAGAAGGAGAACAAACTGCCAAAAAAGAGTAATGAGTAAGACCTAAATGCTGTGGTGCTGTACTGAATTCCTTGTACACAGAAATAAGTAGCCATGCATGGCTTCTGACTTCATTTGGTTTATGGCTGCAAGGAAAGAAGTTAACTTTTTTGCGTGTGTGTGTGTGTGTGTGTGTGTGTGTATAAACAATAAATATACATATATAAATAATGTATATGTATATAAACAATAGACTCACTAGTCTGCAGGAGTGAGTGCTCATCAGTTACTGCAGAGAATACAATCCAGTGGGTTAGAACAAATGAAAATATTCCATAGTACAGAGCCAGTTGATTGAAGAAACCTTATAAGCAAATTCCAAGACTGTGGTCGCTTGTGAAGGCTATGTGGAGACACAATTTTTGCCTTTCTTAGCATCTAGGAGAAAAATATCTTTCAATCTTGTCTGATAGAAAGAAGAGTCAGAGCCTTTGGAGCAAGGAAAGCTACTGGGTTATTAAGGATCATTTTTTAATTTTGCTGCTGACTCTAAAATGCATATCAATGATGAATAACCAGAACTACTTTGATTTTATCTGTACTGTACTTGAAGTATGGAATGTTAGCAGACTTCGAAGGTCTCTCACTCAGCTGAACCTTAGGTCCACCCCCTTACACCATCCCACAAACACACACACACACAGAGCTGGTCATGAGAACTCAGTATGTGCATTGGTTGGAAGATTATTGTTTTATTTGCAACAGAATTAATCACTGTTCATCCCTTTTTCTCTTCCTGGCTGCCTTCACTTCTCCCCTGTCCCTCCCTCCTTTCCTTCCTTCTTTCTCATATTAGAGGTTGAAACTAGGCTGGATCAAGTAAGTATTATACTACTAAGCTGTATCCCTAACCATGTAAGTCTTTTTATTTTAAACTAGCTCTCTCTGCGTTGCTTTGGTTGGAATTGAACTGCTATGTCACTAAAGCACAAATTTAACTTGTTTTCTGGCTACTCTTTATTACTTCCACTTCTTAAAACATAAGCCTTTGAGATGAATTTGTACTTGACACCATTGGATGTATGCTTATTTATTCTACGTATGCCTTCTTGCTCATTCAAAATATGAACATGTTCAGTATGACAGATCTTCAAATATTTAAAGACTGCCATTATGTGTTCATTGAGTAGTTTTTACCTTAGTGTAAATATCACCAACTTCTCAAGCAATTCTCAGATTACAAGACATTCAGTACTTCATCCCTCCTGGTGGTTCCTCTCAAGGACATATTCCAGAATATTAATATCTTTGTGAAGTTTGTCGCTGGATGACTTACTGTGATTTCAGGTGTGTTTGCAAGAGTGTATATACATTAGGACTAAATATGAGATTGCTTTTATAAACCTAAGAAAACATCAATGAGTGTATATCCGTTTGCCTGGAAAATGTTTATCTTTATAGAAGTGTATGGTTAATACAAGAATAACTTTTTATGTGTATATGCACATATTTTAAGTAACATGAAAATAAAATTTAAAAAAACATGAAAATAGATAATATGAGAACTATAATCTTTATTTAAAAAAGCACAGTTCTCCATTTGGTAGCTATTGGGTAGCTTCATTTTTGTAATGAAGGAAAGCTTTTCCACCATTACCTTAGTTTGGATATTATTGACTCAATACTGGAAAATTCTAATTCTTTTCCTCCTACTACATCACTCTCAAACCTGTTATTCTAAGTCCAAATGGACCAAGTCACAGAACTGCTTCAGAAAGCGTTACGGTTCTCCATCACCTCCAAGGCCAAGTCTACACTCCTTATCTGACTTTCTTGATCCTGCTGGTCACCTCACACCATGCTTTCATCACTCAGACTGAATGGACTTTATACCTCCAGGAGGGGATTAGGAGAAACTAAAATAAGATAGCTGTCCATGTTACCTGGAGGGTTCCTCAAAACCTGTTCTTCTCCCCTCCTCAGGTTTTACCAGTCTCCCCACAATGGTGCCCCAGTGGGGAATGACCACAGCAATAATCACGGTTAGTACAGCCTGCAAGGGGCTTGAGTCCCCTAAGTTGTTTAGATCGATTCAAGATGGAGTTGTGTTGCTCTCCTTACCCGTGTGCTGCATAGAAATCAAACCGTAAGAATATGATCAAATATATATAAACATGAACAATAATGTATAAGATTTACCTGCATACAACAATGTTAAATATGACCAAAGTTCATACAAGTTGATAAAACATAAACATAAACATAAGATAGAACAAATACAGAGGTGTTTGGGTTGTTTTTATCTTCCTATGTAAAAAATATTTTTCTGTATTATTTATAAATAACTTTTCAACTGTAAGGGTTTGATTTGTCTCATGGTTTCATATATTTAAGACTATCATGGAAGGTAATGCACATGGTGAAAATTCTTAATCCAGAGAGTTAATGTTTGCTACTTTTCACATTTTAGAGGACCAGGAAGCTAGGCGCAAAGAGGACCTGAAGCATGCCTTGACTATACTACTCCAAGGTCGGATGCCATTGACCCACTTCTGACAGTCAGGTCCCATAAACTCCTAAAATGGTGCCTCTGGCTCTTTGCTAAGTCATTAAACATGGAAGCCTATGAGGGACATTTATTTTGAAACTCTGACATCCATAGAACAGATCTATGAATGAATGGGGAAGGTTTTGTTTTTGAATGACTTTTTCTTGAGAACTTTTTACATGATTACTGCATTCACATCATTTCTACCCCACTTTCCTCCCTCCTACTCCTGTGCCCCCCACTGCTTATCAAAACCACGAGTTCCTCCTTAATCCAGTTTGTTACATGTACACATGAATAAATAGTCATGTAGGCGTGTGTGTGTGTGTGTGTGTGTGTGTGTGTGTGTATGTGTGTGTGTGTGTGTGTGTGTGTGTGTGTGTGTGTGTGTAAACCATACTGAACCCAATTAGTATTTCTCATATATACATGTGTTTAGGGGCTGACGACTTGGGAAGGGACAACCTATCAGGAAGCTCATCCCTGCAGAAAACTTAATCCTCATCTCTCTCTCAGCAGCCATGTACCTCCTGTACACCTTCAGCTAGAGGTGGGGAATTAGGAAATATCCACCATCTGCATCAGCATGTCAACTGCTGTTGGCATTAGTGAATAAGTCTTATTTAGGTAGCTATATTATTCACAGGTATAGCTTCCTGTTTTATTTTATTTATTTATTTATTTATTTATTTATTTATTTATTTATTTATTTATTTTAGTTTTCTAGAGCTGAGGACTGAACCCAGGGCCTTGTGCTTGCTAGGCAAGTGCTCTACCACTGAGCTAAATCTCCAACCCCAGCTTCCTGTTTTATATAGAAGACACTAGCAGTAGGCAGCCAGGTCCTCTGGCACTCACAATCTCTCTGCCCCTTTTCTGCAATGTCCCTGAACCTTAGATGTATGAATTCATATTAATTGTATAATTTGGGGCTGGACAACCTTACTCAGTCACTTATTCTCTACAAATCCACCAGTTGTGGATTTCTTTAATTGTTTCTGCCTGCTGAAAAAAGAAGTTTCTTGATGAGGGAATAATTATTTAGAATATAGTTAGAAATTATATTAGTTTAGTAAACTGGCAGTACTTGGTTCTTCTCTGTGGTCTGTGTCCCCTGCAGCCTCTCATAACCTAAATGTCCTCTAGCTGATGACTGGGTAATGAAAATGTGGCCCATATACCCAATGGAGAGCTTATAAAGCTGTAAAGAAAAATGGTACTTTGAAATTTGCAGGTAAATGGTGAGATGTGGAAAATATTATACTGAGTGAGGTAACCAGACCTAGAAAGACAAATGCTGCATATTCTTTCTCATTTGCAAATCTTGGGATTTGAGTGTGTCACCTGAAGTCACCAGAGAAGCCAGGGATGTGGAATAGAGTCATGGAAGGATGGGGTGAAGGAGCCCTTGTGAGTGGTAGGGAAATGAGAGGAGTTTGGGGAATAAGTTTTATTTTCTTGAAATTTGTGTGTATTTTTACATATTTGGTGAATGTATACCTGCCCCTCTGTGATCAGAAGAGGACATAGGATCATCTGAAGCAATGTTACCATGACTGTGATCCATGCAATATGGGTACTAGGAAGGAAATTCTGGTCCTTGGGAAGAGCAAGGAATACTCTGCTGAGCCAGATCCCCAGCCTTGACTTTTATTACAGTTTTACTTTTTTTTTTTTGCTTTTGTTCCCCTTTTCCTCTTTATATGAAAACATCGAATGAGTAAAAGCAGATATGCACATGCTTGGAATTTCCATTCCTTTGTGTGCTACCCCTGACGAACATCCATAAGTGCCTGGAGGAGCTGTAGAATCCAACTTGTGCCCCCAATTTGTAATTCTTTTGTATCCTAAGTGGAGTAGTACTTGGATCTGAGAAGAGGCTATGCTTCCAGGAAATTCAATTTCTTCCTCATTTCTATTTCTTTTCTTCTCTATCATTTCATATTTTTCCCCCTGTGAACATTGCTTGAGTTCAATTGCAACGAAACACAATGGGAAATTACACCAAAAGGAGAAATGGCTAAGTGATTCCTGTTCTGCTTGGAGTTTATTGCTTGTTTGCCTTTGGACAGTGGCCTCTTGTGGGGACACAAGTGAGAGAGACCTTCATAGCTCATGAGTCCCAATGTGATGCTTTGACCTAATTAGTTTATTTTCACCACTGTGTAAAAAGATCCTAGAGGGAAAAAATAGACCTTTCCAGGTGTGAGCTATTACCCTGAAATAGCATTTCCCACCTGCACACGTCTGTGATCATTGTCCATTAGTAGATGTCAGAGGACACATTGTCTTCTATCCAAGACCCACAGGACTCACAAACTCAAAAAAAAAAAAAAGAAAAAGAATAAAAATATTGTGATATATTTGCATGGAAGAAAAATATTCTCATTTTATCTTCAGGGGAGAAAATTGTTAATAATATACCTTGCAAAGTTTAAATTATCCTGTAGAATAACAGAGCAACACAGTTGATATTAGTGTCCCTCCAGTAACTCCAGTCAACATCATGTTTTTCAAAACCTAGTTATAGTGGTATTTTATTTGTACTGAAATGTGATTTTATTTGTATGTTAGTAAATAAAGTTGCCCGGGGGTCAGAGCTATTAGCAAGCCATAGCGAAAGCCAGGGCAGTGGTGGTGCATGCCTTTAATCCCAGCACTTGGTAGGCAGAGCTAAGCAGATCTCTGTGTGTTCTTGATATTTACAAATAACTAGGTACAGAGTAAGATAATCACCAATTTGTGCAGTAAAGTATAAAACACAAACCACAATGATGGTTCAAGCAAATGAATAACTTTATTCCAAAATTAATTGTGCACTAGCACTATTTAAAACCCATCAAAACTTAGATATGACATAATTAATAATGAAAACCAAGAACATAGAACTGTGATCTAAGCCACTCACTACACACTAGTTCCTTCTGCACCAAGTTGTCATATGCAACCAGCCTCAGTGAGACCTGTCCCCCTGGCTATTTACCATAAGCTGTTGTAATGGGGTGGGCCTGTTTCTCAGACTACTTAGGCAATGGGTGTATTTTCCCAAATGGAAAGTATGACTCAGAATTTGTAATATATAACCATTCGATACCTCACCTAATCAGCTGAAACAATTAGGAAAAGACCTAAGAGTGGAATGTGAGTGTTGAAATGGTGAACATTATTACAGTATAAGTAAAGATTAGGAATCACAGTGTTGGAAAACAAAGTAAGGGTCTATGTAGCTAGAGTTTTCCTGCCTGGCCCACAATCAGAACAATTCTCTCTCACCTGCCAGTCCCACAGCCGCTCAGACCCAACCAAGTAAACACAGAGACTTATATTGTTTACAAACTGTATGGCCGTGGCAGGCTTCTTGCTAACTGTCCTTATATCTTAAATTAATCCATTTCTATAAATCTATACCTTGCCACATGGCTTGTGGCTTACCGGCATCTTTACCATGCTGCTTGTCCTGGCGGTGGCTGGCAGCGTCTGGCAGCGTCTCCCTCTGCCTTCCTGTTCTTTTTATCCTCTCTGTTAGTCCCGCCTATACTTCCTGCCTAGCCACTGGCCAATCAGTGTTTTATTAGCAACACATTTGCCGTACAGAACACCCACAGCAGGTCTATCCAAATAGTAATAAAGGGATTGCTAGAAGGCTTCATTGCTTTTGAGATTGACTAACCATAGTTACCATCACATGTTCTAAGCATGAAATCTGCCCTTGCAAAGATAAAAGAGTAGAAGGACAAACAGAAAGCTGGTACAGGATGGAGAAGACAGGTTCTTTCACAGCAAAGTGTGGTACAGGCTGTGAAATTGAGAATAACTTGTCATACTGGGTTGGCTTGCCCAGCGTTAACACATGTTAAGGTGCATAGTATTACTGCAACTTGATATGCCCTGTTTTTTTTTTTTTTTTTTTTTAAATATATCCATGGGAGATCTGCCCTTCCCTGAACAGAAATGCTGGAGTGGATTGGATGATAGGAACAGAGGTATGCTGGGGGCAGAACAGGGAGGGGAGGAGGGAGGGGATCTTGCAGCCAGGATATAAAATAAATAATTATTTCCTTCCACACATGAAAAAAAAGAAAGAATAAGTATGATGTATGACATGGCAGTTTAAATGCCCTATAAGAAGTAGAAAGTAAGTAGGTATTTATAGAAATACAATAATTAGAATATAGTATTATTATATCTAAAAAAGGCAAAGCTGTTGTTTTATATGTCATTGATAGATAGGAGATTTTCAGTGCATAAACTCAGGTTTTCTCATATTCCAGAACCACAGCTTCCTCCATTTTTTCTCTTCTGAACATATGTATTGTAGACCCTGGTTCTATCAAGTGGCAGGCTCTTAGTTTCATCCAGCACTGTATGTCCTTGAGGATGTTGTGTCTACAGAATGCCAGGTGGGGGGCCATCTGGCCTTCAGTGACATCAACTATCCCTGCTGACACCCACTGGGACTTCCACCCTCCAGGCTGGCCTGTGGTCACTGGTCCTTGCAGTTGTCCCTACAACCCTTTGTCCTCATTCCAAGGACACATTAAGCCTGCTGGCTCTCTGCTCATTTTTCACTGGGGAATATGCTTCTCTATAGAGTTCCTGGCTATCAAAACTTTATGAACCCTTCTCAACCCTCATGCCCAGTAAGACTTTCATTTAAGAGTTCAAATTAATCTCAGGTTTTGCCACTCTCTTTTAGCATGTGGACGTCTTCTGAAGGCATCACCCCCTCTCTCAGTGAAGCGACAAGTACCTAAACTCCACCCCCATTTTTTTTTATTCTAGGTTATGGAATTTCATCCTGGAGAATGGACACATAAAAAAAGAAATATTTCATACTTATGTTGCATATTCTCGTTATTTTGGACTATGAAACTTTAAACATAATTTAAAAAATGTGTAAGCTCTGACTTGCAACAAATAGCATAATGCATTCTAACTGCTATCCAGGTAAAGGAATGGTGCAAAGTAGACAAATATGTCAGGTAAAAAATAGATACTTCTGCCAGGCAGCAATGGAGCACGCCTTTGATCCTAGCACTTGGGAGGAATGTCCAGCTGGATCTCTGTGAGTTCAAGGCCAGTCTGGTCTACAGAGCAAGATCCAGGACAGGCATCAAAACTACACAGAGAAACCCTTTCTCGAAAAACCAAAAAAACCAAAAAAAAAAAAAAGATACTTGTAATTTAAAATAGAATAATCCACTGGAAATAATTTTCAGGTAGTCAAATTGAATTTTACATTGATCTGTTTGCACATATAATATTGAAAATTATAGTAATATTTCATCCTTTTTCTATCAAATACCATATGGAAAAATACTCCTAAATTTAAAGTAGTTGTTTCTTCCTTGTAGTAAGAATTACAAACAATTATAACATCACATTGAATATGTAACTGCTTAGAAAAATTCTGAATTGCTAAACAAATATAATCCAGCTTTATCCATTGATGAGTTTTATGGTGCCTCTGGGAATGCAGGTTGCTTAGATAACAATTCCTGAAAGCTCACTTAAACAATTAAGAATCTTAAATGCAGAGATTTGAGATCACACTGCGTTATATGGGTCTACAAGGCTTGGGACTCATGTGAGCAGGGTAATACTTGTTATTATTATAAAACAGCAGAAATTATAGAGGAGCCATCCACCTTCAAAATAGAGATCCATATCCAGTCTCATCATTTCCAGGAAACAATTTTAGATGTGTGATAGCAAATATTTAATCCTTAGAGTCTCACAACATAGATAATAACAGTCATTGAGAAACAATTAATCCTGATAGTATTTGGAGTTGGCCATACTAATGGAGCAATTTAATGAGGTTCTCCTGGAATAGCTCATGGTCATTGATAAAATTCTTGGTATATCAACTTTGCAACTATGGATTCACTTTATTAAGTCTTAAATGGAAGTATTTCACATAGGCCAGTTTGAATTCTATTTCCAAAAATATAAAGGGAATATGTAGGATAGTAATACTAGAGATATAATTATGTAGCCAGATAGATTGATGGATGGGAGCATAAATAGATAAGTATTTGTACTTCCTGGAAAGGACTTGATAGACACTAAATCCAATTTTTATGAGTGGTTCTTGGTCATAATAGTAATAAAAAACATAAGAAGTGCATGACAAGAATCCTTGCATGTTAATTAAATCTCAAGTGGCTTGAAATAAAAAAGTTGTACATTCAAATATAAATTGTGAGAAGGGAAAGGGAAGGGAGTTGTGTGCCAGGTCCTAACCTTCTCTGCCTTGAATCTTGTGGTATTAAAGCCAGATGCAATTATGCTCATTCAGCTTGACCCACCATTTGTTATTAACTTTCCATTTACTTACGTACAGTTAGGAAATTATGAATAATTTTACATTGTTTTAGGTAGCATTTTTGCAGCATTCCTGCAATTAATAAGACTGGGTTAACTTGCCTGGGGAGATGGCTTAGTGGTTAAGAGCACTTACTGCTCTTGCAGAGAACACAGGTTCAATTCTCAAGACCTCTGTGGTGACTCACAGCCATTTGTAATTCCAGATCCATCTTCTGGCCTCTACAGGCACTGCATACACACAGTGCACAGACATACATGCTGGTAAAACACCCAAACACACATTAAAAAAAGAACATGTTAATTTTGCCATGTCAGAAACATCTTACAGAAACCAGAAGACTGTTCGGCACAACCAGAACTTGGTTCAGAATGGTCAATAGTGTCACAGCCATGCCTTGTTCTATTTCTTTTGCATATGCACATTAACATTTTATTAATAAAATAATTATATTGTGAGAAAGATGGAACTTTAAATTATTTGTTAGGGTAAATCAGACTGCTTTAAATATGAATTACAGATACCATGTTTGAGAAAATACTATATATGCTCTAAATATTGTTTCAAATAACATTCAGTTTGACTAGGATTTAAGTTGCTTATGAATGAGTTAAGAAGATGTTCACCTGCTGGGCGTTGGTGGTGCACGCCTTTAATCCCAGCACTCGGGAGGCAGAGCCAGGCGGATCGCTGTGAGTTCGAGGCCAGCCTGGGCTACCAAGTGAGCTCCAGGAAAGGCGCAAAGCTACACAGAGAAACCCTGTCTCGAAAAACCAAAAAAAAAAAAAAAAAAAAAAAGAAGATGTTCACCTGATGAAATATTTAATCAAATAGTGATGTATGTATGGAGGAATATTGATTTCAAGACAAAGGCATCTTGGTTCTGGAAAAGTATACAGTTTTCAGTTTTCAGAAAGACAAAGAAACACAGGGTTGTTTAGACATTTCTTCATAATGTCTAAATTCCAAGTGCTGTGTTGGTAATGGTACTAAATTGCATGCAAAAGAAAATTGAACTGATACTACTTTCCCCAAACCTATATCTTGGATTAATTGTGGATAGCAGATTCATTACCATATCTCTCTGGAAGCCCTACCACAAATATAACTTTGATCATTAATTTTTTCCAATGTCTATAATTACTGTGTTGATGTAGAAGAACTGCAAATTCTGTGTCCAGGTTTAGATGTGCTAAGTTTTTCTATTACTACTTCATGTTTTTGCTTGTGGTTTTGCAAAAATGGAATTTGTGCAAACATACAGATACTTTTGCTTACCTATTTATTGGACTCAAATTAAGAGCTTGTTAGCAGATTGTTTCAATATATTTCAGTCCTGGGCAGTTTGGATGGAGCAGATGATATTACAGTGATATGTTTAAGACTAAAATTCGTCAGTATCCTATAGGTACCCTGAGTGAAAAGAAAAGAGTTCCAGTGTGTCTGCCTCATTGAATTACCGATCCTGATTCCAGCCTCATTCTAAAGTAACATGAATTATATCCCTGATGGTATAAAATTATTTTAATCAAAGCTTAGTAAAGAAAAGGAATTTATCTATCTTTCTGACTTTCATAAAGAAATTTCTTAAAGAATTATTAAAAACTAACACTAATATATTCCTCTTTCAGGGATGGGAAGTAAGAGGACTCTGATATAATTTGTCCTTTAGATGAGACTTTTTTCAGAACTGAAAGGACATCTAGTGTTTTCAGAAGAAGGCTAATGAACTTTTCAAAAATGTAAGAATTGACCTTAATTTTTTTCTAAGAAGGAAATTGTTTTCTTTAAATGTTTCTGTTACTGAATTAATTTTGTTGCACAGAAACTGCATGAAACAATGAAAGCAGAAATGCATATTAGCAAATAATTCTTAAAGGGAGAAAACTGGGCCAAATTGTATACTAAGAGTGTCTATATATCAACCATTCATACAGAGAACCTTGAGAGAAGCACTTCTAGAACTTCTGGAATCAACCAGCTGAGCCTCTGTCCTATGAAACTGTGCTTACATATGCCTCCTTCTGAAATTAGCCATGGTTGTTTTTGAATGCCAGACTCTTAAATTCTGTTGGTGCATCTTTTCTAGACATTCTTTAATGAGATACCTGGTTATTCTTTGAAAAAGAAGTTATTTGATATGAAAGGCTACTTTTCAATAAGCAAGTTACCAGAAAAAAATGATTTTGTTTGTTTGTTTTGTTTTTTGTTTTTTCGAGACAGGGTTTCTTGGTGTAGCTTTGCGCCTTTCCTGGAACTCACTTTGTAGACCAGGCTGGCCTCAAACTCATAGAGATCCGCCTGCCTCTGCCTCCCGAGTGCTGGGATTAAAGGCGTGAGCCACTATCGCCCGCCGATTTTGAATGTTTTAATGTCTGGCTTTCTGTAGTAATCTCTCAATTGATTAACAATCAGTAGTCAATCTTCTATTGGCTGTTATAATCTTCTATACATTAATGATGACAGGAAAGTAGAACAGTGTGAGAACACCTTATGTTGCATTATAGCTGACAATTAGATGAAGATAAGGTAAATCGCAGCAATTTAATTGGTTTAGAAAGGCTGAATCATTCCATCTATGGATAATCTTATAAGCATGTTAAAAATGAGCAAATTCCTATAGAACCACAGATATCTTAATCTGAACTCTGAGGTTTCCTAGATTCATGGATTTGTGCAACATATTTTTACTTCTCTTTTAAATAAATTCACTCACTTGGTTTGCTCAATCATGTTAAGAAACTATCCCTAAAGTCAGCTGGAGAAATTAAACTCTGATGGTATTAAGATATCTGACCATGTCACTGATAATAGGACACAATTCTTAAAAGTGTTTTCAATTAAAATAGTTTTGCACATGCTTTTTTTTTGTTTCTTGCAACAGTAGTTTGGTTTAGACCTCTTTATTTTCTTTTCCAGGGGAAAGCTTTTTGATAAGAAGTTTATTTTATCAAAATCAGAGATTTCTCTAATGTTGTGAATGAATTCTAGAGTGGTTTTTGCATTTTTACTATATAAATAATGAATATAACCTTTTCAGCAGTCTTTAAAATAATAAATGCCTTATAAAAATAAATGTGCATCTAATAGACATCCTGGTGAAAATGGAACAGAAGAAAAAAATTCCTCTTTTGTTGAACACATGATAAACTTACAGAAGAATTCCTCACATATGTTTAGACAATAGCTAACTACTCAGTGAGCTGAACAAATAGACAGATATGGAAAAATATGGTAAAAATATTTTGTTACAAGCGGTAAGTATATTAAAAAGTGATGCATGTGCTCAAGATTGATGTGTTATTTTATACTCTTTCCATCACACTGAGTTTTATTCTAATGCCTTACCTGTTGTTGTAAGTCTATGGATATTACCACCAAGTTGTCTGTCAGTTGTCTGAGAAGGCCCTATAGCTTCATTCACATATTACCTCCTTTTGTTAAGAAATTGACCTCCATGGATGCCCAGAACTAAGAATAAGGTCAGGTCTTGGTAAAAGTAGGTCAGACACTTCTTTCATATTCAAGGAAGAATGCATCACAGCAATTCCTTCCTAGAAACTGTAAATAAATAAAATTTTCCAGCATGGTGTAAACACTCCATTTCTCATTCAACCGTGGAACCCTCTAATGCATTACCTTATGTCAAGCTGCCCCTTAACTATTAACAAACTAAAATCAATGTCGATGCCTGGGTTCACTGTAATCAGCCAATGGGTCCAGTGCACTCAGTGTACATGTTTTGTGTGTTCAGTATAGTGGTTGCCAACAATGGCTGCAGTGGTGCATGATCTGCCTCGTTCACTACATTCCTCTCTGCAATCTTTACTTTAAATTTCTGCATCTGAATTTGAAACTCCTTTCATTATTTGACAAGGCAAACAATAAGTGGATATTTGAAATAATTCCATTAGTTGGAAAATGTCATGCAAAAGTAAGTGGGAACCTAAAAGTCAACAGTGTGAAAAAATATCAAATCCTCTTGGAAGTAACATGTAATTAACCTATTGAACATTGTGATTTACATAGTTGGAGAGTGATTAATTGCTGGATGTGTTTAATGCAAGGCTCACAAAATAATTTTTACAAATACCTGTCTGAGAAGCCACACAAAAACACAGAATGCCTTGCGACTGCATTTAACCAGCACTGGGTACATAACCATCATTACCATTTGTACCAAGCAGCCAGGTTTGTTGGCCTTATGTGACAATTAGTTCCAGACATTGTTTTAAATCAAACTTAGGAAGCAACATTTAACCTTTAGTTGCTTGGGTTTCTAGTCAAAACTAAATTTAAGGAAGGTTGAGATGGATATACTAGCATCAGTTTCTTTGCTCTGTATTTTTCCCCCACTGAGGTAGTATTCAAGAATAAACGTGCAGATGTGTACCTGCCCTGCCTGTGTCTGTGTTACATGTGTGTGCGCATGAAGATACATGCAGTATGCTACCTTATCACTTGCAAGTACTCTGGGGATATTGGCTCTGAGTCATGAAGAACTCCAGAGCTATAGTTGTGTCAGATTGATGGACAACCTGGACCACGGAGTCCCAGAGCAGCAGCTCCTTTCCTTGCTTTTTATGGCTAATCAGGGTCAGGTGTGCGTTTGAAATTGCATTTCTGGAGCTGCTTTTCCACTCTGTCCCTCAAGGCACTGTTACTGTGGCAGACTGAAGAGTGGAGTAAAAGAAGAATTTCTGCCTTTGAAAAATTTGATAGAAATTCACTTCTCTCCTTGAGTTCCAAGTCCTCAGAAAAACTAGTTTCATGGGATAATGAACTACAGAAAGAATTAAAAATAAAAATAGTGGCTGTCACTCAGCAGACATGAGTGTGTATCACAGATTTACTCAGGGGAGAATCGGATCTTGTCGTCCTTTCCATCGTGCTCGTCCTCTCTGGCTGTACACCACCATGGCTATCTTTCTTCTCATTTCCTATGTTCCCTCAGCTCTGCCATCTTACAATAAATGACAAATTCATTTTTAATGGCATCTTTCCTTCTTCTCAATGCTTGAAAAGAGTGATCACCTTATTCTTTGTTTCTAAACCCTTCAAAGACTCTCAGAACTGACAATGAGATATAGTTATTGCCTGATATTTGATGTCCATGGACAATTAGTGTCCACTTTCCCAAGGTTTTTATTTCTTCTTTTCCAAGGCCTTCTCTTTAATTTTTTTTCTCAATTGGAGGTCTTTTGGCATTTGGGAATGGCCATGTTTAGTTGTATGGCTCTGGTTAAGAAATTATTAGTCTGGTAGGCTTCAGTGAAACTAATGCTAATGGCACCCCTCAGTCATTGTGACAACCAGAAATCTCCCACCTGATTTCAACCCCCACTAAGTGAATTGCTTCCTTTCAAGAACTGGCCTTGAATCTTATTTGCCCCCTGGCTTTTATTGCTAATTCTTACCCTGAAATATTCCATTCTCATGGTTTTTCATTGGGGGATTGGTGAAGTTACCTTGATGTCTAGTTCAAAGAGATTTTACCTTCTGCCTTGACTACAAAAGGAAATTAGAAAGGTTCCTTAGTACGAAACACATACAAGACAATCTTGTCATGTGTGGTGTACTGGCTGGATTTATGTGTGAACTTGACATAAGTTAGAATTACCTGAGAAGACAGAGCCTCAGTTGGGGAAAGGCCTTCTTAAGACACAACTGTAAGACATTTTCTCAATTAGTGGTAAATGGGCTAGGGCCCGGTGCATGATGGGTGGTGCCATCCCTGGGCTGTTGGTCCTGGGTTCTGTTAAAAAGCAGGCTGAGCAAGCCATGGGATGCAAGACAGCAAGCAGCTCTCCTCCATGGCCTCTGCATCAGCTCCTGCCTCCAAGGTCATGCCCTGTTTGAGTTCCTAACTTCTTTCAGTGATGAACAGCAATATAGACATGTAAGCCAAATAAACCCTTTCCCCTCCAACTTGCTTTTTGGTCATGCTGTTTCATTGCAGCAATAGTAATCCTAACAAAGACATGTGGTATGTCTGTTTTCTGTAGTTAATAATTTTCCTTCAGTGTTGTGTTGACCATGGTGAGTTGCATTGAAACCACACACTTTACTAGGACCGCTCTTCACCATTACTGCCATTTTCCCACCACAGAAAAGTTGAGAAATCGTATCTAAGTCCTCTAATTTTATTAGACTTTGAGCTGTTCACTAATTTCTACCTAAATGACACACATACATTACTAATTTTATGAAGGCTATATATATATTAAAATATAAAATTACTGCCTAGACTTGTAATTTTCCATTTGCTTTCTCTGGGCTGCCCAAGAGGCTGTTACAGGCTTAAAGTCAATATCTACTTCTCATTGATTCTGTTTCCTAGGACCCCTGGCAGAAAGTAGTGAATTATCAAACTGTCCCTGAAATATTTCCTGTGTAAAAATGTACACCATTCCAAATCCTGACTAGCATATCCTAGTTTTGTATGTTTGATTCGAAACAGTCAGGATCTAGACTATCACAATACTGATTTGAAGAGCAAAGCTTGGGTGCAAGGAGCTTAAAGTATTAAGACCGCGGAGAGTTATGAAGTTAACTTTTTAAACAAATGTAGCTGTGTCATTCCATAAAAACTAACTTAAAATGCCAGGGAAGTTTGATATTTTGAGGTTGCTGAGGAGTAACGGTTTGGAGCTCATGAAGAAGGGCAATGGCACAGTTCCCATTACCATCAATGGAACTCTGGTGAGAGTCTCACTTACGTCACTGGAAGCGTGACCTCCTCTGTCACCACACGTGTTACTTTTCATGGTGTGTGATTTTTCTCCTCTAATTTGAGGCGATTTAATTTTCTGCCCACTTCACAAAGAAATGTCAGCCTCTATGACTAGAGCATTGGTGTTGAACATCTCTCTTCACACCTTGTACTTGCAGTAAAATTGATTCTGTTATCCTTGGGATAACCAACAAGAGGCAAAGCCCAATATTCTTTATTACATATTCACCTTTGAAAATAGGAACTTGCGCACAAAGTTTAGTCAGATGTCTTAGCAGAAGTATGTGCAAGCAAGAGGAAAGTTACTGACTTAAAAAATAATGGCTGAAGAAAAATATTATTTGTAGTCCAGTTAGTACAAAGATGGACATTTAAATTATTCATGATATTGGAAGAAATTCATCCTGGGATTATAATTGTCTATTACTTAAAAGAAAATAAAATATAATTTATAAGTGGCACTTAGCTCGACCCCCCATCCACACACACACACACACACACACACACACACACACACACACACACACTTTAGGATTGCTTGTAAGGATACTGTGTTTTGAGTTTATACATCTGTGTTGCAACTGAGAAAATAAATCAGAAAATTGCTGAAGAATCAGAGCATCTGCACTTTGGAGTCCCTAGAGTAGCTTTTGCTTCATTGCCAACAAGTGCCTTGTCTGTGAAAACAATAATATTTTGTTTAGGCCGTTTCTTGTTACCTTCATCTGAAAACCCTCAACAGATGGAAATAAAATTTCCAAACCCTACAATATTTTTGGTTTTTAGAAATTATTACAACAATTTATTTCTTCCAATAAGGCAATTTAGTATTACTATTTGTTTTTATTCATCCTAAATTTCTTCTAGGTTCAATATGCAAATGGGTGAACTTTTTTCTTTTCACATGCAATTAGTTCTTCTTGGACAGAAAAAAATAATAATATTTCCAATTTTCCAATTCAGTTGTCAGTAAATACTTAACAGAATTAGATCACACACCTTGATTCAATTACTACATTAAAAATTATTCTATATTGCTTTGATAAATTAAGGAAAACTTAAGTTTTAAATATCTTAAAAGTATAAATTAGTTGTACCTTTGACCCTTTCAATCACTTAATTACCACTGATAAGCAAATAAATATGTGTTTCAGTTCAAAGATAGAAAAATCTTTCTGTCTTATGTTGAAACTGAAGTTGATTAAAACTATTAACAAACAAGTACCTGTCACGACCTCCACAAGCACATATAAAATAGAATCACACAGGAAAAGATAAATTCTCACTCTTTTTGTAGATAGTCTTCAAGCAACATCATACCTGCTGAGGAGGATTTGTGGGACATTCTCTATTTTAAGACATTAAACTTTTTAAGGAAGATTGCATTAACACAGAGAACCAGAATCTCAGTCCATTTGATTTTTATATGAAACATTTATTGAAACAGGTTGAATATTTGAAAATTTTGCCATCACAGAAATTAAGTTTTTGAATTCATTGAATGAAAACATTACACAAAGACAGAGGTTTTGTTACATCACTCTCTATAGTATCAAGTCAATGTTTTCTGCTACATTATTATCTTCTCAAAGGATAGAATTCAGCCAGTTCAAGTTGAAGCTTATTTAGTTTGGTAAGTACTTGAAAAGAAATTGAAGTAGATCTTCCAAGACAAATTGGCAAGTAGTGGCATAGTATGCTATGCATTGTGGCATTTTAAAGCCTTTTTAAGTTTTTAAAATCTGTTTTTATTATATATTGTGTGTGTATGTGCATGTGTGTGTGCCAGCGTGTGTGTATATGCTCTTGTGAGTGTACAGGAGCTCACTGAGGTCAGAAGATATGTTAGGTCCTCTGAATCTGTAGTTATAGATGATTGTGAGCTACTATGTGGATACTGGGAACTGAACCCAAGTCCTCTGCAAGAACAATAAATTCTCTTAAATGATGAATCATCTCTTCATCCTTAGAGCATTTTTATGAATCTGTGTGAGGTGGGTGACATATTAAGTTGAAACTTCCTCTCAAGCCATAGCAGAGCAGATCTGCCCTCTAGGGTATTTCCTTCCATGATCTTCCTGAAAAGCCCCCAAGGGGAGAGTGAAAATCACACTGTAAATGGTAATAGAATGGAAGTGGAGCTCTTGAAGATGAAGGTTCTTGTTAGTTCATGTTTAGCAACTAGAATAGTGTTGTAAGGCCTTAGTTACAGGCAAATCAGGAAAAATCTAGCTGTAGTTTAGCATTGTTTAACCACAAGGGGACATTGTGACTGTGAGGAGTCTTAGTTGTAAGATCTAGCTGCAGTTTAGCATTGTTTAACCACAAGGGGACATTGTGACTGTGAGGAGTCTTAGTTGTAAGATCTAGCTGTAGTTTCTTTGGTTACATAAGGCGAGATATTATAGAATGTTCTTTTAACAGTTCTACACATGTGCTTGAATTACATGAGAAAAGTATAGGACTCAGTAGAATTTTACTTACAACTTTCATGGTGGGAAGAGAGGGAAGATATGAAAGAATGGAAATGACAGAGGAAAGTTACATCAAAAGGTTAAGGTTTAACAGGAAATGGTTTTATAGTCACTTCATGGAACTGGGGAGGGGAGGCATAATATAACCATGCATGAACTCAAGAACTATTTAGTTACATTGGATTGTTTCTTTTTCTCTCCTGGAATGGAACAAATTCTAACACAATGATTGTAGGCAATGCCCCAGACACAGTGTGCATTTTACGATCCTTGTGATATCGTCTGACATAGGTGTATTAGAAGAATATGAATGAAAAAGAATTGACCCAGGATAACTATAAAAACCTAAAGCAATAGACTATGGATGTTGTTTAGTGTAGGACTTGTCTTCTTCATCTTAGTTTTCCATACGGGAATGAGACTTCTGTCCCATGGATCAAGAGTAAACACTATTAAAATGAATATTTCTAGTGTCTTTTCTACTCAACATGCTACTAACAGAAAACAGTGGGATTTATATGCTGTTTGCACTAAGGAACCCGACATCTCTAGATACATTCCTTCAAGCATCAGGTCAGTGTTTTGGGGTTGGAACTAGAAAGCCGTATTTTTCAGTTCTTGCCTTCACCCCCTCTTTCTGTCACCTCTTTCCTCCTCTCTTTAGCCTTCTCCTCAGGTAAAGCAGTGCATATCTCCCCTACCCTATATCTCTTGCTTCTTGTTCATCAATTGTTCAAGTAGATTTATCTAACCACAGTGGTGTATTTGTATATGGAGAGAGGAGTCTTGAATTTTCCAATATGATGAGTGACCACAGCAAAGTAACAGTTGTAATAAGGTCCAAGAGTCAGCTTGCAACGGGCTGAATTAGACCAGATAGAAAAAGCCAATATCTTGCCTTATCCTTCTTTTACCCTAAGCAGAATGCATGTGGGCTCTCAGGAAAATACATGTTTAGAAGAATTGCTCTGGGTAAAGATTGTAAATTACAATCATTTTTATTACATCATTTTGTGTTGCTGAATTAGGAAAACAGCCAAACATTATAGCTTGATTATGTTCTTGTAAATAATAAATATAAGTAGTAATTACAAATAGGAAATATATATATATTATAGTTCAGGCACTGTACTGTGCACCATATAATTATTATATCATATTCCAAATACCTTCAAACTACAGTTAGACAGACTTCTATTACCACTAAATGAGTACAGCTTTGTTGTAAATGTGACCCAGGTGGGTAAGATAGAGTTAGTTACAGATGATAGCTAAACACCTGGTTCAGGTGGTGGTATCTTCCCGTGCATTATCATTTCAGACTTGGTAATAAATTGTGACAGAATCACAACATGCAGTGATCTAAAAAGATGAAATCACTTCCCCATCCTGAGCTAGTGCAGCCCCAAACTGGCTTGAATGAATTATACTCAGATGCTAAAAAACAACAAAAAACTCTAGAGATCTCAACAGCCTCAAAGAACTTTCTGAGTATCAAATATAGGCTAAGCCACCATTAGTGATTGATTTCCATGCGCTTCATTATTTTTACTGTTTATGACAGAACAGTATTGATAGTGCTAAAGGTTTTGATTTTTAAACTCAATCTGCTTAAAAGTTCACTTTACAGACATTGAGAGACAATAAAGATGCCATTTTGAATAGACCAGGTCATAACAGAACATATTTACTGAATTTCAGTTATAAAATTAAAGAACCTTCAAGCACAATGCTATAAGCGCAGTTTTTGATGTCAAACAGCTCTGGATTCAAGTTCTGCTCTGGTGTTGTTTTCTTTTTTATGATTATTTATCTTTTTTTTGAATTTATTTTATTTTATTTTACAATATAATTCAACTTTACATATCAGCCATAGATTCCCCCTTTCTCCCTCCTCCTGTCCCCCCCCCCCCCTCCCCACCCCCCATTTCCATCTCCTCCAGGGCAAAGACTCCCCCGAGGGTTGAGATCAACCTGGTGGACTCAGCCCAGGCAGGTCTAGTCCCCTCCTCCCAGGCTGTGATGTTGTTTTCTTATGCAAGCGACAGAATGTCTCCACTTTGACTTCTTTCAGGGCTAGAGTCAATCAGTAGTGTTCACCACATAGAGTTGATGGATACACTGAGTGAGGTGAAATATACGAAAGCATGCTGCATGGGGCCTGCATTCATATAAGGAATTTTTTAAATTATTTGTAGTTGTTTGCTAATACCAAAAGAACAATGAATGTAAAGACTGCCCTTCAAAGCAACCTTAGAGCAAAGTCACAGGCTTATCCGTGTCTTTCCTTTCAAACTGAGGTATTACAGGATGCATAGGTCTGTGTTTGATGGTAAACTTTTATTTGAAAAGATTTGTATTTTCTCTTTTAAGATGTTTAGTCTAATTAAAGAATATTCTTCTATAAGTATGGACTACATTGGGAATTCCTAGTTTCTCTACTACTTTGAGCCTTTTTCTACTAAGCAATTCCATTAGTTTGGACAATTTTCAACAATATATACAGCTTTTAAAATCTATTCTTATGTTGGTACTAATTATTGGCATTGATAAAGCCTCAAACCAATTAATTTACTGTCATCTTTGAATTTTCAAAATGTTACTATAGTTATAAAGCATTATAGAATACAAAAAAATCATCCACTCATTTTATTTTTAGAGTTTATTTTCTCTTTGGGAATATTATATTAAGTAAATATAGTTTCACTACTGTGAAATTATTATATTAGCTGTAAATTTGAAATAGTAGCCAGGTTAATGTCATGTGAAAACCAGAAAAGTTAGACAAGAGTTGATTGATATTTAACCTTCCTATTTGTTACTTTTTTGTTTTCTCTGTGAACAACCCATGGTGAGAAACAATGTAAAGGAGAAGAGATATATCTGGTTCAAAACTGGAAAGGACACAGCCTATTAAGATGAGGAAGTCATGGTGGCAGGTGGCTCTGTGGTGGTGGAGGTGTGTGAGAGGTGTCTGTCACAATCCCTCAGGTCAGGAAACATAGGTAAGAGAATGCCATGACTCTCTGGCTTTCCTACTCCGGTTTGTCCTTTTACTCTGCCTGGGTCCTCCAGCCCATGGCATAGTACAGACGGTGTTCAGAGCAGGACTCCTCTCCTGAGTTAATACTCCCTGAAAAGGACTTCACAGATGCCCACTGAGGTGTATTACCTGAGTTTTCTAGAATCAGTCAAGTTGATGAGGAGGAGTAACCGCTACAACTTTTTGAGAGTGTAGTTTGAAAAATACACACATTTTTATCAAAGAGAGAAATCTTGTAGCATCTGATATGATTAAAATTTTATATTAAAAAGTCTGTCATGTGAAATTTTGTATGGAGATGTCCTAATCTGTTTCTGACACTTTCATGTTGTCAGTCACTTAAAACAGAAACAATTGCAATTACTTCTCAGCCCCTTGTGGGTCAAATCCTACCTGATCTGTGTTCTTTCCTGTCCACACATTACAAAATGACAATCAGGAAGATAAAATTAGATTTGAGAAGCAGTGTTTTGTTTTGTTTTGTTTTGTTTTTCTGTTACAGTTCACCTCAATGGATATTCATTTGTAAAGTATGCCGAAACATTCAGCCCTTCATTTAAGGAGGGTCTAGTGAGCAGACTCCTTATCTAAGGCACAAAGGAACATATAACTTACATAAGCAGAAGTTACAAATGAATATTGGGTCAATTACAGAAGTGTTTATAATTTGGAAAGCCAAGCATGGATCTAAGTTGCCAAAAATATTCCTAAAACGTACTTCAAAACTAATCTGATAAAGACAAAAGAAAATGCTAACTCTATCTAATAAATTAACTCCCAGACTTTATTCTCTGTTGTAGAGTCTACAAGGACAACTTCAAATTCTAGCTGTACAACAAGACAGAGAGAAAACAAATAGTCAACTATCTTACTTCCTGTCAATAAAACATAATAGATGAGAGAGTTACAATCTGAACCTCATATGACATGGAGTTAAGGGTGTATACAGGAGGACACAAGACTAAGAAGTGAAAAATGTGTGCCATAATTACTTGAGAAATTTACAATAAAAGTTTAAGGGAAGAAATGGATATACAAACTTCATATAGAGGTGAAGACCTCTCCCTCAGGTATATCATTTCTGGCCTACATGCCATGGTCCATGAGTATATTTTAGTTTATAGCCAGAAAATCATTTTGTCTTTGTTAATTTTTAGATATTTATATTTCAGTTTTATTTTCTTCATGGGTATTTTGCCTGAATGTATACCTGTGTGCCATGTGCGTGCAGTGACCCCAGAGGCCAGTAAAGGGAATCAGATTCTCTGAAACCAGAGTTGATGGTTGGGAGCCACCATGTGGGTGCTGGGAACCAAACCCAAGTCATCTGAAGAGCAGCAGGTTCTCTTAACTGTTGAACCATCTCCAGCTCCGTTTTACTAACTCATCATCACTAGTCTCTGTTTTTTATGTTTAAAAATAATAAGCTACAAGTAAGTACTTGCAATAGAACTGGGACCAACTTATTCTTATCATTCTAATGGCTTTCACACTTTCACAAGAAAAAGCTTAACTAGTTAGAATGAAGTTTTGCCTCAGCTCTCTTCACCCCTACTGTTCGAGTCCTGTCCTTCTTCTTTCTTGTGTAGACACTAAACTTGTCTCTTCGTCTTTCTCACATAGATCATGTGCAGTGCCTTGAGTGGTCACAGTTTTGTTTGTTGCTTCTCATAATCCTTTCCCATAATCCTCTGCATTGACTGCTATCTTCTGCAGCCTCCTTTGAACTGAGTTGTACTTCTTAGTGACCCCGACCCTAAGTGCACTATTTAAAAGTAGAGGACACTCTACAATCCTGAAAACACCTCACTTCCTTGTTTCATATTTTTTCACAACCCTTGGAGTTTTCTGGTGTTACATTGCATTGTTTTACACATATATATGGAGAGAGAGTATTCACATATAAATATATGTAGTATGCAAATATAAATGTATAGTATGCAAATATAACTATGCACACACATATATTATGTTAATATAATAATATATAATATATGTACATATATATATATTAGTTCCTAGAAAGTGAACTCCCTGATAACAAGTATTGCTCTCAGATTGTATTGTGCCTATTGTTCCTCAATCATTGAGATTTTTACATTATAGAAAATGTATACAATGTCTTAAATAAGCAATGAAATAATTGGTACCTACCAACTGTATGAACATATTTTCTTTTCTATTTCATTTTTTTTGTACCAGAATTTATTTTCTTAGTAATTTCTGTATATAATTTTGGAGCATCATATTTTTGCCCTTACCCCTGTAAACTTGGTGCCCAGGAATGCTTTTTCTCCCTGCACATAAAGAACAACATATAGATCCTTTTCTTGTCCTCCACATAACAGGGAGAAAAGAACGAGGAACTAGTGCATTCACTGAGTCTGTGTCTTCTACTTACTCCATCCCCAGTGTCTCCTTCCCTCTCTCCTCTGCCTGCTAATGAGCCTCATCTTAGACTTTAATCTAGACAGAAACTATATGTTCCTAATTAGAAGGAGATGTTTCCCTTGTTCATATTTGGAGAAAGGGAAATCCTTTTCATCACTGTGACATAGGCCACCGGCTTCCTCCATAACTAAGCATATCATTGTAACATGTGTGTTGATGTCATTGTTTCCTTTTATTAAATGGTAGACGGAGCACTCTAGGAGCTTTAGATACTGTCGTGTAATTGAATTTGAACCACAATAACAGACCTCTAAATTATTACCCCCGTATTGTAGCTTGGAAACCTCAAGTTGGAATAAAATAGGCAATGATCCCAACGTCCTCTGTCTGCTGATGTAGCTTATACTCAAACATTTGTCAGCCTGATTCCAAAGTGTTTCTCTTCCACTTCCTGCATCCTGATTGCAGATATCTCCTCCTGAATCCACTCTTCTTTTTTTTTTAAAAAAAAAATCATTTTAGTTTTATTCTCAGTCCCTAAAGGCATCCTTCAGTTACTGAAATCCTTAAGAAAAATCCATTTCATTTGTACCAAGGCCTCTTATTTTAAAACATTTAAAATTATCATCTAGAATAGAAACAATTATCTATTTGGAACACATGTAGAGAAGTGAGTTACAAAAAAATTCTAAAAGCAGCCCATGAACGTTGAAGGGGCATTTTTATACCAAAACTCATTATGTTTTACTAGCAGAAAAAGAAACCCTAATTTGAGGGTTCAGCCTGCTATAACCACTTTCTTTTTATCTCAAGTAAAAGGAACACATACAGGACAAAGAGGTTTAAGAGCCTTAACATTATACATTCAACCAAGACAAGGAATTATTTTTATTAAAGATCATGAAAAAAATTAGCACCTTCCTGGATATTTGAGGTTTCTGTTTTCTTTTATTGTTACTACTGTTGCTTTGCTTCTTGAATATATTACTTGGAAAAGGAAATTCCTGTGTCCACTGTCTCTATGCAAGCTTTCTTGTCAAACCTACATCTTGCTGTTTATTCTGCTCCCATTTGGCCCCTCATGTGCTGCCCTGGGTACTTCTCAGGAGACAGTGTGCTGCTGCCTTGGGGTCCCTTTAGTTGGGGCAGCATCTCCTTTAGTGCCTGTGCCCCAGGCACACTAGCTTAAAGACAGTTCTGCACAGCCTTCAGCTTCTAGAAGAGCCCAGTGGCTTGTCAGCTGCCACAAAGATCTCAAAAATTTTGTGGGAAATATTTATAAAAAGCATGCAGTTCTTGGATAGGTTTTCAAGGAAAAAAAAATATTGCCTTCTTTCTCAGAGAAAAAAATTAATTCCATAGCTCTCTGTCATCAAGCAGACTAAACCCCCAGATAGTTCAAATATCTTATCCCTCGCTCAACCCTCCTCTGGCCACATTTCATATTCAAGAACCTCAGATTTTCCCACCAGAGCCCTATCCAAACCCATGTGACTCTGTGTTTTAGCTTCTTTTCCATTCATGTTGTCATGATCACCAGGCACATGACGCTGGAGCCTGCTCAAGATCTGTGGTGCTGCTTGGAGTGACGTCACCAACAGAGCCTTCTACTAAGCACCGAGGTTCTCCGAGAGACTCAGATGCTTCATCAAAGGAGACTATAAATATGTATGTAGATTAATGGAAATCAGGTTATTTTTTGAAATCTAGAATGCTATTTTTGTTTTTTAAGCAGATTTCTGCTCCCGTTTGATTCTGCTTTTGCCACCTTCCTGAAATCATCATCTCCCCACTCCTGTACTTGTAGTTTTCCACTGCAGATCCAACGAATCAGTGAGTAAGCTCAGTAAATTCAAGAAAACTTAAAATGTACTAGAAACACTTGAACACATATATTTGTTTCTCTTAACTAATTTCTAAATTACTTACATCATTATAAATGGAAACTAAGGTACTTAGGTGGCAGAAATATATAGAATTAAAAGATTAAATTCTCACAATTATATGAGGTGATAAGGAAAACTAACAGGGTTTTAATATTAATTACTCTCACAATGCAAATACTTTTATAATGTTAGTTCCTTAAAATGTTAGCTACTTAACATATCCAAGAAGTATTGTCCAAAAGTTTCACAAAAAGTGGCCACACGCACACATGTGCACATACACCCCCCCCACACACACACACACATACACACACTCCCAAGCATATAAGCACATGTGAGCACATGCAGGTACATATGCATATGCATATGATAGTCTTAATGGCTAAAGCTTTCAACCTGTATGTAAAATTTGGTCATCAGACCTAGTGTTGGTTACAGATCTGTAATCCAAGATACTCAGGAGGTTGAGGCAAGAAAGCTACAATTTCATGGCTGGCTTGGGCTGTAAAGTGAGTTTAAAATGAGTCTGGATAATTTCATGAGAACATGTCTCAAAACGACAACAAAAGAAAAACTCAGTAGTACTCAAGCAAATAGTAATAGTCAAGCACTTGTGTACCTTGTGTAAGACCTTAGGTCCAATCTCTAATACCACAGAAATATAGATATAGAATAGCTAAGTAGATGATGGACCATGGCATGTAGATGCGTAGCTGGCTGAGTTGGTTGGTGAATGGATATAGAGATGGCATTCAGTATCTGAACGCTCATACAGAAGAAGCATCATATACTTAAAGGAAAAGTCCATTATGAATGGTCAATCACTCAATTCTGTATGTATTCTAAACTCTGAGATTTATTTAAAATTGTCCTTGTTAGTTGACAGGTAACCCTAAGGATTTTAAACAATAAAAATAGCGAAACTGTAACTATAATGGAATACTGAATCAGGAGAAATATTACTGTTTAATGATGAGAAAGTTGTTCTCTATGCTGTGAATGTTTTGCTCTGATTGATTGATAAATAAAATGCTGATTGGCCAGTAACCTGGCAGGAAGTATAGTGTAGGTGGGATAAGAGAGAGGAGAATTCTGGGAACAGGAAGGCTGAGTCAGGAGTGGCCATCCAGACACAGAGGAAGCAGGATGTGAAGGCAGAACTAGGAAAAGGTACCAAGCCATGTGGCTAAACATGAATAAGAATTATGGGGGCCGGGCGGTGGTGGTGCACGCCTTTAATCCTAGCACTCGGGAGACAGAGGCAGGCGGATCTCTGTGAGTTCGAGGCCAGCCTGGTTTCCAAAGCGAGTTCCAGGAAAGGTGCAAAGCTGCACAGAGAAACCCTGTCTCAAAAAACCAAAACAAAAAAAAAAAAAAAGAATTATGGGTTAGTTTAAATGTAAGAGCTAATCAGTGATAGGCCTGAGCTAATGGCCAAGCAGTTTTAATTAATAAAAGCCTCTGTGTATTTACTTGGGTCCAAGGGGCTGCAGGACTGGTGAGTGAGAGAGATATGTCATGACCATGGGGCAGGTGGGACACAGGAAAACTTCAGCTACAGTTTTCCATAGTGTTCCTTTAATAGACCATTGATATGAATGCCCAAGATAATTTTGAGGATGTGCCATTACAGAAAGTAGAATGACTTCTGTCCTGTCCCCTGGACCCATTCTTTGATGAAGGAATCGTGTATGTTGTTCATTTTTCCTGTATTAAGTGATTATTATTCCTATTTTATCACAGAACTTGGAAATTCTCCTTGTAAAAAGGAATAAAAGAAAACCACTACCACACACTGTGTGTGTCTGTGTGTGTGTGTGTGTGTGTGTGTGTGTGTGTGTG
>CABHPR010143494.1:5394-41543 GCA_902168415.1 Peromyscus melanophrys | reverse complement strand
GTGTGTGTGTGTGTGTGTGTGAGAGAGAGAGAGAGAGAGAGAGAGAGAGAGAGAGAGAGAGAGAGAGAGAGAGAGAAATGATGATGATGATGATGATGAAATGAATTTGTTCCTAAATCAGTAGAGACTGACGTTTCTTGGATATTATGGGTCATGAATTGTGAGAATGTGAGCAATATGTAGCTGGGACCAGCGTTATGATGCTCCGCACACCGCACTGAATGGTCAGTGATGTACACGGAGTCCTTCCAACTCTTCGTACAAAACACAGATGGCATGGTGTGTGTGTGTGTGTGTGTGTGTGTGTGTGTGTGTGTGTGTGTGTGTGTGTGTGTGTGTGTGTGTGTGTGTGTGTGTGTGTGTGTGTGTGTGTGTGAGAGAGAGAGAGAGAGAGAGAGAGAGAGAGAGAGAGAGAGAGAGAGAGAGAGAGAGACTTGTAAAGATAATCATGAGACAAACCACACAACAGGAATTCAGTCTCATACTTTCAATGAAATCTACCATCTCCAGTTTGACAAACAGCCCCTGAGAAGACTGGATGGGCTTCCACCTCCCCTGCTTTATTTCCACTTTTTATATCTGCCCCCCCCCCCTCCACACTTAGAGCCCTGCAACCTATACGGCCACCAATGCTACACTGAGAGGTAACCGTCATTGGCAGAAATCAAACTGTCCGTTCTCTTGCAAAGTAACATAGAGATTGAAGAAGCAGAGTGTAACTGAGTAGTTATTCCATGTATTCATTCCAAAAATATTTCCCATGTAGATGAAGATGATCATATCATAGTTTTTTTACTTTGGAGCATGCTTGTCCTTCAAGGTACATGAATTATGCTTATATTTTTCTATTTTGTTGATTATGGTCTGGTCGAATTAAATAAGTACGTTTCTCCAGATAAATGTAAAATTATGTTCTCCTTAAAGAGAAACATAATTTTTTGAAACCTTGTTTTCAAACTTGTGTTTTATAAGGTCCATGGCAAGCAAAAGCAAACAATACAGGTGTAAAATAATAAACTCTTTCATAAATTCCTCTGCATTTACAACTATCACCAGAAAGTTATAACATAAAGCAGAATTCTATGAATTTGGATGATTCTCCGATTCTTTTACATTTTAGGTCACCTATTTTAATACAAGACAAATATATATTTAACCAGCATACCAAATTTGTACAGTTAAAACAAAATTGCTCATTTGCCAGTCCTGTCTTTTTACACATAGCTTGAACATTATAGGTTGAATTTTACCAGTAGATATAGCATTTGATCTAAAGAAGAAGAAAAAAGCACACACAGGAAGCATCTTTGCCATATTTAACCATTTTATGCCAATTTATCAATTGAAGATGACAGTTCTGAATTATCACTCCCAGAAAAGGAATGATAACCATAGATTGGGGTGTCAACTACCCATGTGAAATCTTTGAACACATGAATCTGTGCAAGTCCATTTTTTAATGCTTTTGTACGTATATTGCAGTAAACACTGTAACACACCAGCATAAAGGAAACGTCCATTTTCTTTCCTTGTAGTGAGCTCTTTCTATTCAGGGGGAGGATGCACTTGGCTACCTGATAGCGTGTCACACAACTGCCCAGATTTTTCCAAGCTGTGTAAATTTTGATTGTCAGGGTTCATTCTTAAAATTAGATAGTTTCATTGAACTGGTCATATATAAAACTTTCATTTCCAGAGAAACAAGCTAATAATAGGAGTAATTGGTTTTGTTGTAATAAACTACTTCATTCATTTATTTTCGAAAAATACATGAGTAATACACAATGCGTATTTTCAGCAATGTTCAGAGTTGTGGTTGAGGAATAAATATATCAGCACTCTTAGTAGCTGTATGAACCATGGTGTAGCAATGCAAATTATTATTTGTTCACCAATATGGAGGGAAAGCTATGCTAGCTAACTTTATTATATTAGTTTTTATTGCTGCTTAGAAAGTTATCATAAAATTATATAACTTGTATAGTCGTTTAAAAGACAATGGTTTCAATAGGCTCATATGTTTGAATACTTGGTCCCCAGCTGGTGGAGCTGTTTGAAAGTACTAGGAGATGTGGCCTGGATGAAGTGTGTCATTGGAGGTTTCAAAAGACTAGAGCCATTCATTCAACCATTTCTTATCTCAAATTCTCAAGGCCTAAAGTCTAAGTGAGTTTTACAGGGTTTTCTGATCCTGATCACTCAGGGCTGAAATGAAGATATTGGGTCTGGTCAGCCAGTGATTGCCTGTAGGCGATGGGGACAATATGTTCATTCTGTTCATTCCATCTTCATTTCTTATTCATATTGTCAATTGATAGAATCTAGCCCTCTGTAGATGTGTGTTTGAGATTCCCTTTCCCTTTCTGACTGATGGTCAGTGTCTTCTCTCTGCTCCTGAGAGCAACCTGTCTTTTCTCTGTGGCTTCTCTCTCTCTACAATGGCATAAACAGTCCTTGAAAAGCTATGGTTCAGATGTCTCTGATTTTTACCTCCCTCTATAAATCAGTGAAATCCTATTTCCTCAAAACTCATAAGTTTAGGCTTGCACAGGTAACATCTAATGAAGGCCGGTTGGTTAGTATCCTTAATTACATCAGGTCAACATATTTTGGCATAGAGGTAACAACATCATGCAAGCAACTACTGGAACAAAATTTGGAGGACATTCTAAAATTTTCTACGCTACAATTAAGGACACCTCTCTTTTTAAGCACTAAAGCTGACTTTAAGTATTTTGGAGAGAAGACAGCAATAGTAAGATATGGAAATTTGTATTATATTTATAAAAAATATGAGAATGTCCAGATTCCAGTGTACTCAAATTTGAATAAAGGTATGGATATTGACAAATGAATGACAAAGAGAAAAACCAGCATCAAAAGCCTGAAGAATTTAAGAGGGATAATTGGCAAATGCAGGGAAGAAGAGTAGATGTCCCTGCAACACTGATAAGACAGCTCTAGCGAGTACAAATTGATACACTTAAAGATGTGGAGATGCCTAGTAGTCAGTTAGATTTACATGCTTGAAAAAGTTAAGAGGCAGGTATAACTGAGTAACTGTATAGATAATAAATAAAAATAAGTAACGTGAGCATCACTTGTAATCGGCATTTAAAGTCACGGGTCAAAAGATTCACTTGCTCTCTTAAAGTAGAGAACATGGTTTCAGAAGCAGAAATCAGCTTATTGCAGTAAATTCAGAAAAGAAGTAGAACATATGGATAAAGGCAACTCGCTCAATAGCTCAACGTGGAGAGAAACGAAGCTGTCAGTTGTAAGATGCTGTGTCTTCTAGAAAACGGTCACATAACAGCATCACTGTTGACATTTGGGCTCAGATAATTTTTTCTATGGCAGACTGTGTAATGCCTTATAAGATATATATTGAGCATCCATCGTCCAAAGTTCAGATGACCAGAGTATTCCAAACCCAGCTTTATGTCTTCTGAGGGATCATTTCCAATTGAGGACCAATGATTTAAAAGGTTTTCATGTTGATTAGGCAATCAGTGAATGAATATAATTGCAATTAGAAGGTAAGTCAGAATATCAAGATACCTAGTGATGTAATAGATCTTGCCCATGGATCCTGAGGATAGGAACTTTAATTTTTCCCTTCTTTTAAAAATATTTTTATGTATTCATTGTTTATTTCATGTAATATATATTGATCTTGTTCTTGCCCCTCCACACTCTTGTCTCACATCCTCCCTCATTTCCATATCTATTCTATTTTTCTTCCATGTTGTGTTGGCTCAGTATTCCTGAGCATGGCGCCTACCCTAGAGCCTGGTTGAGATGCCTGGTGCCACCTCATTGAAGAAAACTGATTTTTCCTTCTTCCCAAAGCTGTCAGTTTGAATAGTTCTTGGCCAGGGGTGGGACTTCATGCTATTATGCCTTCTCCATGCTACGTTTTTTTGTTTGGCTTATGCTTGTGCTGTTCTTGTGCATGGTGTCTGTCTGTGGTGTGTGTCTGTATGTCTGTAAACCACTATTATCTTGGGATCATCTATCACCTCACACTCTTGGAATCTTCTTCCCTCCTTGTACACATAGGTCTCCGAGCCTTGAAAGAGGGGTGTGATATAGATATCCTATTTAGGTTTAAACATTTCAAAGTCTCTTGTTATCTGCATTTTGTTCAATTGTGTGTCTGTTAACTACCATCTGTAACTAGAGTTTTCCTGCCTGGCCCACAATCAGAACAATTCTCTGTCACCTGCCAGTCCCACAGCCGCTCAGACCCAACCAAGTAAACACAGAGACTTATATTGCTTACAAACTGTATGGCCATGGCAGGCTTCTTGCTAACTGTTCTTATATCTTAAATTAATCCATTTCTATAAATCTATACCTTGCCACGTGGCTCGTGGCTTACCGGCGTCTTCACATGTTGCTTGTCATGGCGGCTGGCAGTGTCTCCCTCTGACTTCCTGTTCTCTCAATTATCCTCTCTGTTAGTCCCGCCTATACTTCTTGCCTGGCCACTGGACAATCACTGTTTTATTTATTGACCAATCAGAACAATTTGACATACAGACCATCCCACAGCAACCATCTACTACAAGAAGAGTGGGAACTTTTCATGATAGAAAACCCTAGGAACAATAAAGAGAGTAATTTCTCATAACAAATTTTGAATAAAGGTAGCATAAGTTGCCAGCCAGTGATAAAACAGCTAATAATATTCCTATCTATAGAATCAGACATGTTTTCATGTCACTCACCTAAATGAGGACAGTTAATCCATGGGTGGTCCTTTCTCATGCCCTTGCCTTCCCAGTGTTGTTCCTCTATCGTGGCTTCCTTTCATAATGATCCTTAGTAAAAATTTTCCCAAATGATGATCCTTATAATGAAATTATTCAATATTGTGTGAAATCAACAGTTGATCTCAGTAACAATAAATCTGAATTCATTTTTGAGTACCACAGTAATGAATTATTCTCTACTTACTTTTTGAGACAACACAGATCTCCTCTCTCTCTCTCTCTTTTTTTTTTTTTTTTTGGTTTTTCGAGACAGGGTTTCTCTGTATAACTTTGCGCCTTTCCTGGAGCTCACTTGGTAGCCCAGGCTGGCCTCGAACTCACAGAGATCCGCCTGGCTCTGCCTCCCGAGTGCTGGGATTAAAGGCGTGCGCCACCAATGCCCGGCTCAGATCTCCTCTCTTACCTGGAGCTTGGGAATTAAAAGTCTTATGAAGTTAAATTTAAGCCAGTTCTCAGTATTGAGTTCTTTCTGGAGGATATAAGACAGAATCCACCACCCTATCTTCCTAAAGCCTCCTCCATTCCATAGATCATGGTCCTACATCTGTCTCCTAGTACACTATTTACCATTTCCATTTCTGCACTCATTATCTAATGGTTTGAATTTTTTGTCCTTCAGAAAGACTCTGCTGATTTCAATGGGCCCAATTGGATAGGACAGGATAATCTCCCATCTCGAGATCCACAATTTGATCATGTTCATAAGGTCTTTTTTTGCCATATAAGGTAGTATTGGTTTCAAGGATTCATGTGTAGACATCTTAGGGAGCTCACTACTAAGCCTGTCCTGAAATGGTAAAAGGAATATTATGAAAATGTGGTGGTTATGTGCAGGCTATAGACAAGGTCAAAAAGGAAACATTATATTGAATATACATTTTATCTGAACAAAAGCCAAGCTATGGTTATATAAGCTACACGGTCCTGTCATCAAATATTTGATTCTTGGGTCTGAACTCTAATAGGATCATTGGTCTTCAAAGAAGAGAAATGTGCTGTGGTAGTTGCTGTTCACTTTATTTTCATTTGTATTAATCTACTAGAAAATCTGGCAGTTTAATTTCTGGTACATTGGAGGCCATCAGGTGTTCTTTAAATGCAGCCTCTCCAGAAAATAAGTCTCATCAGTACCATCTGGCAAGCCTACATTAACAAGGGAACAGAGTGGCAGACTCAACCTATTTGGGATACATATTTCATACAATATAATGTCAAGAACAAAAGCTACTGATCTCTAGATTGAAAACGGTCAATGGAGGTTGCTTTATTGCTGCACATTCTATTATTAGCCATATGAACCTTGAAGTCTGTTGGCTCCCTTTTGTCGTCTGTGATCAGTTGCATAAGCTATACACAACACCCATTCTACTAGGCACTGATGCAGGAAATAAAATGATCGCAACTAGAAGTGGGTGTTGGTGCCTAATACATATAAATGTAGCAAGAAACCATTAGACAATGAAAGTTAGCTCCCAGATGGTACAACCATCTGGAACATAAATCCGTAAAGGTACTTGTGTAGTAGTTTTGCAATGAAAAATCAGACCTCACTGAGAATTTTTAATGGGCACTTACGAAGTTCACTGTTAACATTAGTGTTGATAAATGACAATTATACCTATATACAAACTTACATTCATCAAGGTAGTCTCTGGAAGCTTTGAGCTTCTACTAAAGGAGAATTGTATTATAAACTAATTGGTCTCAGGGAGAATGCTTGCAGCCGGTTTAGTGAAAATCTTTAATTCCATATAAGTATAGGAAATAGCATTCATCTATTTAGATTTTCTCTTGTTTTCCTGTTTAAATCCCTCACAAATACTAACTAAATGCTTGCCTTAATTCTCTCTTGCAATCTCATTTCACAGCTAGGCGAGTAAGATAAAGAAAAATGGTAATTTATTTTCATACTTAAAGTAAATAAAAAAAGAAGTCCCTCTGCTCTAATATGATTTTCCTCTGAAGCAGACTAGGAAATGAGAAAGGCTTCATCAGCACATCATTGTATAGGGTGTCCTTTTTAATCTCATTATCTCACACATGAACCAGACCTGCAGCATCCCACAGGCCCTATTATAGTAGTGGTTCTCTCTCCTGAGAATTTGCACAAAGGCTCCCAATTTATACTTGTAACATTCCTTTTGGAAACATTCAAGTGACACCTATTTGGAAATGTGTTTTCTGCAATGTATCTCTAGAAAACTGTGTTTTATTATGGATTTCGAGGGCCATGGCAACAACAAGCCTATCTATGTGCTATGATTTTATTTACATATTTATGTGTTTTTTAACACTGAATTGGTTCCTCTGTTGCTGTTTTCTATGAAATGAAAGTTGAAGAACTGGAGACTGAATTTCAGTGGGATCTATCTGAGAAATGTGCAATAAGCAGCAGACAGATTGATTTCCTAGAAACCTGTCAAAATGAGATTGCACAGGAGATCGGCCCAACTTCAGGATTATTCTTCATTGATTTCTGACTGGAAGTATCGATACGGCTTACCATGAAATCCCTATTGTTTCCATATTAGAACTTAGGAAACATGGTCTCTGGATAACATATTCTAGAAGGCTCTCTTTACATGGACATGTACATATGGAGACAGTATTTCTCATATTCAAAATGCTACACTTTGACTTTTCACTTTTATATTAAACATTATCTTAAAAACTTACTAATTTTTGAACCATTATGTATTTTATTGATATAAATTCCTTAAGTGTCAAGTGCATGTAATTCACAAAAACTAGATGATCTGGATCCCCTCATTAGTGAAGCCCAGAACTTCATCTTTGTCATACATCTGTAATGGAATAGGGTTAGTTATTAGCTGAGTATAATGTTATAAAGATTTGTATTTGAAAGTAAAACAGGATTCAAGATTTTCCCATGAGTAGCATATTTAAATTCTGTTCACGATGAAGTGCTACATATAATTTCATTTTGGAATTTTAAGTGTCTTTAGTAGATATACTGCTTTTTAGCATTAGATACGTCCTGTGAGTTCATTCTTAGTTCCCAGTACCATAAAACTTCAACAGAAGGATATGAGAGATTCTAACCACACTAATGTTGTTAGAGAAATCATCATTAGTCAATGTTCTGTTTCAGCAGAGGATTGGGAACTGAATTCCCATCTCCCATTCTGTCTGTTTTTATCTGCCGGATGCACAGGATATTTCCCCAGGAAGCTTCAGCGCGGTATGACAGAGGCAGAAACTAAATTAAGAGCCCAGACTGTGGCCACAAGCTAGGACAGAAGAGATCAGTCCAAATTTCTCCTGTTCACCCTGGCAGGCCACTTGTGTGTCTTCTTCTGATTGAAATTTTAAGTCTGAAATAAGTATGTTAAATTGAAATAAATAAAACTACTCAACTCACTGCTGGACATTGTGTTACTCAAAAGACAGAAGAAATGCAGGATTTGGCATGCTGTTTCCTTATACAGTTAGAATGTAAACTGAGAATAATGAAGGCTTTGAGACTTGCTATTCAATTATCATCATCACCATCATCATCATTATCATTATTATTGCAATTTATGCCTCAGGAGGATAAGGTGTAATAAGCTTTCATTGTTTCATGTACTTAGTATAGAGTATAGATTCCTAAAATAACATGATATCAGAAATTTCTCCCCTTTTAATAATTGTAAGATTATTTTTTCCACGTTGCATATGAAAACTGGTAGGAATGGCACCTCTTTTTTCCTAGGAAACACCCATGTAGCAACAGATAAATAAGCTTCTGACTACACATACCCTTTCACTATTACTAGTCTACTAAAAACAGAAATTAAAATATATTTATATGTGATATCAGTTGTAAGCCATTAGAAATTTGCCAACTAGTACTGCCTGTAATATCTAGGATATTCTTACCAGAAGGGTCCGTCTTTGTTTCCTCCATCTGTGTTAAGTGTGACCTGCCTTCTTTTGTAGGAAGCTACTATCAACTTTTGCCATATAGATACAGATTAATTTACGTCGTAGATCAAATGCAGTAATTAGTCTTTCAGACTTAACTGTGAATTCACTTCTACAGTCCCTAATTCAATTTCTGTAAACATTTTAATAAGAAAGCACTATTTTATTGTTGCTAGTATTTACCTTTAGAGAAAATAGTAAATAAAGATGAAGAAGAACTAAGTGACTTTTAGCTTCTCTTCCAACGTTTGTAAGGTTTAGGTTTCTACAAGAAATAGCAGCTGCTCTAGAAAAGAGATAGAATAGACACTATCATAGCAGGTACAGGGATAGGAAGGAGAATTCCGGGTGGTGCCTCAATCCCTTTGTTGCCGTCCTATGTATGTGGTATTCTATGATGTTATATTTAAAATATTTAAGTATATAATATAATTGAAATAAATCCCACCCTTCACTTACTAATTAAATGCAAGTTTTGGTATTTAATTCATTAGTTAAGCAAGTGTGTAAGTTTGTCATAGAGCTCAATATGTCCTTATATATCCCACATATGTAAATAAAAAAAAGGTTGTGTTCCAAATGTATGTGCAATGGTGAACCAATAACCTTTACAACAGCCAACTAATAAATAACTAGTAAACTGATATTAATTAATATGCTAATAGATATTCTGTTAATGGACTGGACACTGTTAATATATATAAAATGGAGTTTTTGTCTGAATCTGTCAAATGTTAATGGACTAGACATTGTTAATGTAATTCTTGACTGTATATATTGTATATACTTATTGGATATAGTTTTTGTTGTATTAGCTATAAGCTTTTTTAAATTTTAGACCAAAAAATGGGAAATGTGGTGATATTGTGTCCCGCAATATAATGTGCACCTTAATAAACTTATCTGGGGTCAGAGAACAGAACAGCAACTAGATAGACATAGAGGCCAGGAAATGGTGGCACTCACACCTTTAATCCTAGCATTCTGGAGGCAGAGATCCATCTGGATCTCTATGAGTTCAAAGCCACACTGGAAACAGCCAGGCATGGTGACTCACGCCTTTAATCCCAGGAAGTGATGGTAGGAAGCAGAAAGGTATATAAGGCATGAGGACCAGGAACTAAAGCCTGGTTAAGCTTTTAGGCTTCTGAGCAGCAATTCAGCTGAGATCCATTCGAATGAGGATACAGAGCCTTCCAGTTTGAGGAAACGAGATTAGCTGAGGAATTGGCGAGGTAAGGTTAGCTGTGACAGGTTCTGTTTCTCTGTTCTTTTAGCGTTCACCCCAATACCTGGCTCCAGGTTTGTTTTATATTTTTAAGACCTTTTAAGATTCATGCTACAATAGTCTATATGATGATCAATCACACCGAAGTATAGAAACTATCATCTAACTACTATAAAACATACAAGTACAGACCTTTTGAGTTATCAGTATGTTTTAATACATTAAGAAACACTAAACTTCTTTTTTAGAATTTTTGAGGTTTGTCTGGAAATTTATGTTATTGTGTTATCCAGTTGTCTTCAAATTGCAAAATGCAGTTAAATTTTTTTCTAGACCACATTAATCCTGAAAAATAAAGCCAAAATCGTTCTGGCTGTTGGACAAATATCAGCATCTGACAATGGATTTGGATGGAATCTGAATTATAAACTGTACCAATTATGTAACTGAACAAAAATTATTCTGAGAATATTTCCTCTAAATGATCTCTAAGCAGAGCATGCTGACATGAACTCTTGACACATGGCTTGTCAACATGTACGCCTGATACTACTAAGTGAGGTACACCTATTTTTTTTCTTTTTTTTAATGAATAACATTGTGATGATGAGTAGTTAGAAATGTGAGCCCTTTCCTGACACTGTCTGTCTGCTTCTCTCTTGTGTAGCTGTTTAATCTCTCCAAAGTTTTAATTTACTATCACCTCATCATCCCTGTCCTCAGGGTCTATGTCATGAGGAGACCAATGATAACAGGATAATATTATTCATTTGAAAAGTAACCCTGCAGGACAAGATGCTGAATTATACCCTCAATTATTAAATATTATAGTAAGTGTCAAATACTTTCTGTAGTACATTTTCTGGGGAGGCATGTAATGTTTTGGAGAAAGCTATGATAATATGCTTATATTTAATAAAACAAAACATAGGAAAATTTACTGTACCTTTAGAGTGGTGACAAGAGCATATAGAGCAAAATTGTCAAAGAACACTTGGCCAATAACAGCCATACTATATGCGTAGTTACTGTGTTCCAAGTATTACTTTGCTAAGCTTAATGTCCTGCTCTTACCCTTCTCTTAGAAACACCATACTGGACGGTGAAACTTTAGTGCGTGGATAACAAAGGAAAGTGTAGGTTGGAAGAGTATGGAATTAAAGTTCCATGTGACATGGTGGAAAGGTCACAGACTTTGAAATAGCATAATTCAGTCATAAATGTTGTGGCTTAGCTTGTGGCCATGGACCACTTCTTTGTCATGCTATGAGTCCTTCTGAAATGAATGGTAATTATCTTATTTCCTTATAAAATTATTAGCAAACGTGAAATATACATGCTGATTGGCTACTGAATCGTCTTGGTTTAAAAATCTTTTTATTGAGTGTGTTATCTTTAAGAAAGAAGCCTATTTTCTTGTGGAAAGATTTTTGTATTAGACACAATTTTGTAATCTTGGCTTGATTTTAGGAATCAGCAGAATACAAATGGACTGAAAGATGGAAAGACTGTGACTGACAGGAATGTTGTGAGACCAAAATCTATTCGGGAATTCTAAGAAACCACAAAAATTATCAACAGTTAACCAGCATGCTTTCAGAAATGAAAGACAAACTGAAATTTGTCTCTATCAGAGTGTAGACAGTGGTATCTGGATGGTCACAGATAACAAGGAACCAATGGAAGCTGGTCCTTAACAAAGCACTCCAAACATCACTGGTCCCAGCCAGCAGGCTTCCTGACCCTAAGTGGAGGCATGTTGAAGTCCATTTGCACATATTGTGGATGGTGCTGTGGTGTGTAGAGCTTACATTGTGATGGTGTTTATACATTGTGTTCCAAAATGATGTCATATGATGGTTCCTCTAAGGAGCTGACCTGGCTGCTCACTGCAGTTGTCACAGGGAACAATATGTGTGCTGATAGCAACAAGAAATATCTTTAAAGCCTGAAGTCAACTCAGGTCAGGTTACTGGGCTTGGGGATGCTGCCCTTTATCTGACACCTTTTCTCCATGAACATCTGACCAAGTACTCTAATTAGATGGCATCTTGTTACTGTCCTCTGTCTTAAAGGAGAAAATCCCCTGATTGTTTCAACTACTGCTCTATCTGCCTCCATCCCAAATTGTTCTTCACAGGATACTACATTTCTAACTCCAGCTCATGTTTAGAGACAATGCATTTTCTTTATGTCCATATTTAACTGGTCTTCTTTGAGTACTATATGTACTGGTTAAAAAGAAAAGAAATAAAAAAATAAACTTTTAATCTATTCCAAAGTGATTTTTCTTTTAATTCAGCAGTTGTAGCAATATGCCATAGTACTCAGTTTTGTTGGAAAAATTCTACATCTCTTATATCTCCTAAATACCCCCACCTCAACCTCAGCTAGTCACTGTCTATATTGGGAGAGGGAGGGAGTTTTGGGGGCTGTACTGTGAGAGAGGAGAAGCTGGAAACATGGGGATAATCCTCAGCTTTGGAAGACTTGAGGGTAGTCTTGTTTATCAAACCACGTGTTGTTTGTCCACGGTGAATAGTGAGTGATAGGACCTAACGACAGCCTTTGCAGGGGTCTGTTCAAGTCTGTGCTTCCTTGTCAGCCCCCACTCAGTTATAACACTGTATTCTACCAAGTGATGTCATCCTTTTGTGGATTCCCAAGACACAATGCAGGGGCAGTAAGCTGTTGTAAACACTACCTGACATCTCAGGTCTCCGCTCATCTGTTCATTGTGTCATGCCAATGTTTGTATGGAGACATAGGTGGCAAACATATAACCCCAGCGTGGTGGCTGCTCTTGAGACTTCTTACGGAGAACTAGAGGCATGGTGTTCTCAGAATCACAGTTTCCCTTGCCTAGCTAATTCCACTTTGCCAAGATCCCCTTACTTCAACTTCTAGGAAAAGAAGTATGAAGTATACCTATAAAGGTCACTACACCCACCTATATTCTCATTGGAATATAATCATGACCTTAACTTTCATATCATCTCAAGGCCTTTACTTTTAACTCTTGAAGACCTAATTTGAGTTACCAAATCCGAGCTGTACATGGCAGTTTTTGGGAATTGTTGCCATATGAAATCCTAATCCTTTTCAAACATTTTTCTTTCTTTCTTTCGTTCTTTCTTTCTTTCGTTCTTTCTTTCTTTCGTTCGTTCTTTCTTTCTTTCTTTCTTTCTTTCTTTCTTTCTTTCTTTCTTTCTTTTTTTCTGGTGAAAAAGTCTTAAATTCAGAAAAGCAAAGGAAGCAAGGAAGATTAATCTTTTTACAGCACTGGCCTTTAGGAAACGAGCAGTAATTATATTTCTCTGTACTATTTCTTGAGTTACTTGATGGTAAATGAATCACCAGAACTCTGTTTGTATATACAGACACGGAAAGATTAAGAGACAAATAGTGTTTTAGGGGTGACTTCTGTTCACATGCTGCTTCCTCCTTTTTATTTCATTTTTGCTTCCTTTAAATAAATAATTTTAGGACAATCTGAAAAGCGTTTGACATTGAGCAGGCTAAATGACATGTGTCTTTCTTTAAATTCATTTAAAAATTAAAATGTGGATAGTTGTTTGAAGTGTCAAAGAATTTTTATTTATGCTGTTTATGCCTGAAGCTCACATCAGCCTCGTTCATGTGGATCAAAGATGCAAGGCTCTGTTTCAGACTAAGGTGAAGCCTCACAGAGCTCAAGTATGTGCTCTCATGTCGGACTCAGTGGATCTGTGACTGAAATACACGAAATTACTGTCTTCTCATTCTTCTGCTCAAAATTTCCTGTGTTAAAACTCATGAAAAGATATATGTGACCATGGTGTGGCCACATCACATGACTGTATGTAAAGTAAAACGTAGAGTGTCCACATGCAAGATGCATGATGCCATAATATTGTGACACTATTAACTGTACACACGTCACTGCTTTTGATAAATTTGGTTTAAAATCTAGACAAAATTAACTGACTATAATGAATTCCTCACTACATAAATTCTTTATGTATCAGATAACATAGGACACTTTACCAGATGGTGCTTATGAACAGATGTATGGTGTAACCAGTTTCTGCGGTGAAACTTCATTATAAAAAACAAACCCTAAAATTTCTGAAAACTGTAGGAAAAATGTCACTTTATAACTACTTTTGCTTTTAAAGTTTCTCTTAGTTCCAAGCCATGCAAGTAGTCAAATGGGGAAAACTTAAAGAGGAACAGACCCAATCTGAATCTCAACAACCTCATTCCTTGCTTCTTAATCACATATAAACTGCTCATACTTTTAATGGCTCTACTATTATTTTCACCTAAATTAGCAGTTCTTTAAGATGGATTATTTGTGTGGCTTAAAAAATAAATAAATAAATGCATAAAGTAACTAGCACAGAACAAGCAGTTTTTAAGCTATTATTAAAGTATAATCTAGTGAGAGCAGACGTTCTTGGTTTTATCATTATCTAATTTCTAGGATCCATAACAGCACTTAACCTAAAAAGGTACCTTTAATTACATACATCAGTTAATCAAACAATTACACTTATCCAAGTATACAAAGTGGGGATTATTGAGTTAACTAGCCATCCCAATTTTCTCCTATATTCTATTAACCCTGTATGTCAGTTAGCACATAATAATTAACTGCTCTTAATTGTCTTTCTGTTGCATGATATGTGGAGGAGGATAGCAGCTTGCAGTCAAGGAGTGGAATGTTATTATTCTTCACCTCAATAATTTTGTTAGTGTCCTTGTGTTCAAAATATTCATTATCATTTTTTCTCTTCTCAGCGAGTTTTGCATTTACTTATATTAGAAGATATGCAGCCTAATAAAATACAAATAGGACATTACCACCAAAATGAAAAAAGGAATAAAATACTCAAGACTGCCTGCCATGTTTAAACCTTACCTTTGGCCCCAAACTTCTGAACATCCCTTAACCTTTCCAAATGCCAACCTGCAGGATTGGCCTCATTTTATGTCTAAGTGGTAATGTAGGTTGCCATCACCACAAGACTTTAAAAGAAGTATTCGCATAGTTCCCCAAAGCCATCGTATATCTACTTTCCAGGCTACCATCAATGCAGAAATGTCAAAATGCAAAAGTATAGAAGAACTCAAGTACAGTAGCTTGGGTTGGTTTAGAAGTGCCTTACTATATCTTGCCTTAACCATATTAGTTTACTATATGCTAACTAGCTGTGCATCAGATAACTTAGAGTAAAATTCTGAGGAAAGAAACATTGACCTTTAATTTTAGAGAAAGAGTAATAGACACCAGTGAACTCTGGTGTATTCTGTGGACTATGGGTGAAGATATGTCTACATATGTCCATCAGTTGTGAGAAATGTACCACTTTGGTTTTGGATGCCAACTGTCAGGCAGTATGTGCAGTTTTAGGAATAAGAATAAATGGGTACATCCTGTTCTTTCTGCTCAAATTTACTGTGAACCTAAATTTACTCTATAAAAATAAAATTTATTAACTTAAAAATGTGAAAAATCAGAATACACTTACATTCTATAAAAATAAAATTTATTAACTTAAAAAAGCACAAAATCAGAATACATTTACAAATTATGTTACAACATATTACAAAGAGATAGCTCACTGTCCTATCTTCACTCAGACTCTTTTTGCTTTGCTTGCCACTGAGGTTTTGTAAACTTACATAATAAATGTTTAATAATAATAAAAATGAATGGCTAAAATGCTGGGAAAAGAAAGAGTTACTGTTCAAGGCAACTGGTCTGATTAAGCACTATAGTTAAGCATGCTAGACAAGTAATGACGGCGTTTCTCTGAAACTGTTAGACTAACAATGGACCGAGTATAATTCAATATTTGCTGAATATTTGTTAGTCTGACTCTATACTTGGAGATGAAATCAGAATGGACATCTCTTGGACTGAGGAATTATTTCAGTCAACAAACTGTTTACTAGATGAGCATAAGTAACTGAGTCTGATTTCTAGAACCTTCATAAAATCCTGCTTTTGTGGTCCATTTTTGGTTATAACCTCTGTATTTCTTGTCACTGTTTTTTGTCTTTAACACAATTAGAATCTATCTTGTTCTTCTAAACATGTATTAATCGTGAGTCTCACACTAATTTTGAAAAAAAGCCACCGAGAAGAAACATAATCAATAGATAGACTTGAAGTTAATTTTGTGTATAATTATATATTAGCTTTTGTGGTTACTTCTCAAAGTTGCCAAAATAAGAAATATGTCCTAAACATTTACATTAGGTAAAGTACACTGTAGACGTTAAAGATGATATGGGCAATATGCAAAACTTTTAATTTTCCCTTATAAATCATAGTTTTTCATATATGTATGTATGTATTTCACCTTCAGTTGTCCATAAATTGTCACTTAGTCATACTAACTACATATCCTGATGATATCAATAAGTTGTGTCACATTTTAAGCCAAAATTGTGCAAGGAAACTAATATATTCATTTTGTGTAGAGATGTGCCAGGAAGCAACCTCCCTAGTATCATCATCTCCATGCCTCATACCGATGAAAAAATGGAAATTAGCTTGTCCTCAACTTAGATAGTAATTCATGTAAAATACATCTTTTTCTGTCTGGTTTAGAGTGATAAATAAGAATTTTTTCTGAAAATTTAAATATCTACTTCTCTATGTAAAATTTTGCATAACTATTTTTGAACAATGTAATTATAGCCAGAAGTTAATAAAGGAAGTCAGGAGAAAAAGCCCTACCAAGAGTTGGTACCAGTGACTATGATTGTTTATTGTTCTGGCCTCTGGCTATCATGGTTTCTACCAGACATGGAAGACAGAATGTTCTTTTACCTATTACACAGTACCCTCCCAAAACAACTATAATGAATAATTATATCCAAGGGATGTATGTGTAAGGAAAGCATGATATACTCTAATTTAATAGTATATAACCATCAGTGTTTTATACATCATTATATGTTTTTTATAGGAATGATAGTTCATTTGATTGTCCTCCTTGGTTCAAATGAGAAAGTTCATTTGAATTGGATGCTAACCAGAGAAATAAGTGTTTTCTGCATCTTGGCTTCAGAGAACAATTGAAACAAACGTGTTGAAATTCATGACTCACACTTGACTTCAGGCAATATCAACTTAAAATTCAAGGGTGTAGTGGTGTGTTCGGATGCAGTGTGAAGCTACCTGAATACAATTCCATCAATTAGAGACAAAGAAAGAGCAAAACCCCATGCTACTTTTCCTGAGAAGCTTAAAATTTTTTTTAACATGCAGCTACATCACTGCAACACTGTTCTTCTTTCCACCTAATAAAATAGCACAATACATTTTTTTAATGTCAATCTGGAATACATTTATCATTACTGTGCCATTAGCTGAACAAATGATAAATGGATAGATTTGTAAAAGGGCTAGAAAATTTTTATTTTTATTTTTTTTATTTTTATTTATTTATTTATTTATTTTTGGTTTTTCGAGACAGGGTTTCTCTGTGTAGCTTTGCACCTTTCCTGGAACTCACTTGGTAGACCAGGCTGGCCTCGAACTCACAGAGATCCGCCTGTCTCTGCCTCCCGAGTGCTGGGATTAAAGGCGTGCGCCACCACCGCCCGGGTAGAAAATTTTTAAAAAGGAAACGTTACTCCCTAAAATGAACCCCAAAGCCACAAATATGTGCTATTATTTTCAGTAGTAGCATTCACTCATATTCTCTCTCTCTCTCTCTCTCTCTCTCTCTCTCTCTCTCTCTCTCTCTCTCTCTCTCTCTCTCTGTGTGTGTGTGTGTGTGTGTGTATGTATGTGTGTGTGTGTGTGTGTGTGTGTGTGAGAGAGAGAGAGAGAGAGAGAGAGATCTATCCCTCCATCCCTTCCTCTGTCCTCCTCTCCATATTTTGTTTTAGTTTAAATTGCTGGAGAATAAACATAGAGCCTAGCACATACCAGGACAGTGCTATTCGTGAGCTATAGTTTCTGCCTGCTTCATCCTTTTTAAACTTTTAATGGGAGGCAGAGTCTTGCTGTTGTCCAGGTTCTCTGGCAGGTTTTGAACTTATGAACCTCCTGCCTCAGCTTTAGGATAATTGAATTTAAACACCGTTCACACCAGCCCTACATGTAGTTATTATTTATGGTTAAAACCATTCCAAGAAATATTTGAAAATATATTCTAGCATTTTGCCAAAGATTTCTAGAGAGTTTATTTTTATTATTGTCAATATAAACTTCCTATTTGAGTAACATAAAAAAATCTCATGAGAAGAGAAAGAATCAGGAAACTCAAATACAAAAGCATAAGTGTTCTGTTGTGATAATAATGTTGATGGATGCCAATTCCAGACCAAAATATACATATGTATCTTAAAGTATCAAGACTTTTATTCAACTGTGGAACAGACCTGTAGGCCAAGCAATCTGGAGACAGAGGCAGCGGAATCAGGCCATAAGTCAGTGTGCACTGTATGTTGAGATCTTGTATCAAAACAACAACATAAAAGAATTTTACTATAAAATACTTTCAGGGCCTGACGGTGGTGGTGCACGCCTTTAATCCCAGCATTCAGAAGGCAGATGCAGGCAGATCTCTGTGAGTTTGAGTCTAGCCTGGGCTACAAAGTGAGATCTAAGAAAGGCTCCAAAGCTACACAGAAAAACCCTGTCTCAAAAATAAATAAATAAATAAATAAATAAATAAATAAATAAATAAATAAATAAATAAATAATAAATGAAAGAATAAAAAAATACAATACTTCTTAGGTTTACACTGATAATACTATAAAGTTTTAGACTAATTGTTGACATAGAAATCTGCTTCTACATAGTGATTAGGTAAATAAACCTGACATTAACCATAAATCATTCCACATGCTTGCCAAACTATTTCTCTAACATACTGAACACCGTTAGATACTAAAACCTTTAATCCTCAGGTGACTGACATCCTAGAAAAGGATCTCAGTTGAGGACAGAATATTTGGAGATGTGTAGTCTTGTTCATTGTTGATAAATGTTTAATGTGAGAAGGTTTGATGTATATTGCCAACCAAGCTTTAGGAGACACACTGCAAAGACACATTGCAGACACATATTGTTTGTCAACTGATGATTAAATGTTATTCTTAAAGTAACAGAATAGTATTATTTTTATTCTTTGCTGTTTTATTTTTTCTTTATTTTTTAACTTATTCTTCTCTCACATACTGAACACAGCCTCCCCTCCCTTCATTCCCCCAACCAACACCCACCTCCCCGCTCCAGATCCACTGTTCCTATGTTTCCCTTCAGAAAAGAGCAGGCCTCTCAGAGTTATCAACCTAACATGGCATAGCAAGATACATTAAGACTAGGCACAAATCCTAGGTCAAGGCTGGACAAGGCAACCCAGGGGGAGTAAAAGGGTCCCAAAAGCAGGCAAAAGAGTCAGAGACACCCCCACTTCCACTGTTAAGATTCCCACAAATAGCCCAATCAAAACAACCAAAAAATATATGCAGAGGACCTATTGCAGACCCTCACAGGCTCCATGATTGCCGCTTCAGTTTCTGTGAGCTCCTATGAGCCCTGCTTAGTTGATGTTGTGGGCCCTCTTCTAGTATCCATAGCCTCTCTGGCTCCTATAGTCCTTCCTCTCCATCTTCTGCAGGGTTCCCTGAGCTCTGCCAAATTTTGGCTGTGGGTCTCTGCACCTGCTCCCAGTATTTACCCAAAGAAACTTCTCTGATGACTATTGGACTAGTCACAGATCTATGAGTTCAGCAGAATTTCATTAAGAATCATTTCATTGTCTTTTTTATTTGTTTGTTTTCTGGCCAATCGTGTTTGGTTCTACCCTAGGTCTCTGGGTCATCCAGCTTCCACTTCCTAGCCATCCAGGCACTGAGGCATTGGCTCCCTCTAGTGGTGTGCGCTTTAAAGATGGACCAGTCATTGGTTGGCCACTCTGACAACTTGTGAGCCACCATTGCCCCAGCACATCTTGTAGGCAGGACAGGTTGTAGGTTGAGGGTTTTATGCCCGGATTGGTGTCCCAGTCCCATTTCTGGGAGTCTTGCCTGGTTACAGAAGATGGCCAGGTTAGGCTTCGTGTTCCCCCATTACTAGGAGTCCTCGCCAGAGTCAACCTTGTAGATTCCAGAAAGTTTCCATTGCACTAGGTTTCCACATCACCCTTCCCCAATGCCCCTAATTTCAGTCCATATTCTCTCCCTCCATCCCTTCTGCTCCCACTTGATCCCTCTTGTTCCCATCCCAACCCACCCCCAGTCCACCCACAGAATCTATTCTATTTCCCCTTCCCAGGGAGATCAATGCATCCCGCTTATAGCCTCCTTGTTACTTAGTCTCTCTGAGTCTGTGGATTGTGGTGTGATTATCCTTTACTTAATAGCTAATATCCACTTTTAAGTGAGTACTTGGAATGTTTGTCTTTCCAGATCTGGGTTACCTCACTCAGGATGATCTTTTTTATTTCCATTCATTTGATTGAAAATTTCATGAAGTCATTTTTTTTTTTTGTTTTTGTTTTTTCGAGACAGTTTCTCTGTGCAGCTTTGCGCCTTTCCTGGAACTCGCTTTGCAGACCAGGCTGGCCTCGAACTCACAGAACTCCGCCTGCCTCTGCCTCCATAGTGCTGGGATTAAAGGCGTGTGGCGGTTAATAGCTGAATATTATTACACTTTATTACAATGTTGTAGAATGTTAGTTTAAGATGTGTTACATTTGTTTATGCTGTTTAATATTTGCTTAATGATGCAAAGATATGTTGCATTCTTTTATGTTGCCCTTGTTTAACTCTGTAAAGTTGTGTTACTTTGCCTACCTAAAACACCTGACTGTTCTAATAAAGAACTGAGTGGTCAATAGCTAGGCAGGAAAGGGGTAGGTGGCACTGCCAGACAGAGAGAACAAATAGGAAGATAAATCTAGCTTTTGGAGAAGAGAGAGAAGAGGGAGGAATGAGAAAAGGAGAAGGAGAAGCGGACACCAGGGGCCAGCCACACAGTCAGACAGCCACATAGCCAGCTATGGAGTAAGAAGGAAAGAAAGATATATAGAATAAAGAAAGATTAAAAGGCCCAGAGGCAAAAAAAACATAGTTAATGAAACATAGGATAAGTTAAGTTAGAAAAGCTGGCTAGAAACAAGCCAAGCTATGTCCAGGCATTCATAAGTAAGAATAAGTTTCCTCAGGTATTTATATGGGAACAGGGTGATGGGCTCCCAAAGAGTAAAAATAACCAAAACAAACCAACAACAACACACAATTACACACAAACTCCATTGTGTAAATGTAATATATTTTCATTATCCATTCTTCAGTTGAGGGACATATTGAAGGTTGTTTCCATTTTCTGGCTGTTATGAATAAAGCTGCTATGAACATAGCTGAGTAAGTGTTCCTGTGGTAGAATGGAAATTAATTTCAGTAAAATCATATTATATAATATTTGTTTTAAAGCATTTGAGGAAAAACCTGACAGAAGCATAGATGAAGCACGTGGTGGAAATAGCACAGTTGATTAATCTAGCTGATGACAATGTAAGAATCTGGTTCATTTGTTCTCCCTACATTGTATATTGTCATAGTTTCTTACCTTGTTGCTGTGATAACATGCTCTGACAAAAACCAACTTAAGGGAGAAAGCATTTATTCATTTCATAATTCAGTGGTACAGTTCATCATAATGAAGAAGTCAGAACAATAGAACTTTGAAGCATGTAGCCATGTCAAATTCACAGTGAGCAAGGAGAGAGGAATGAATGCATGCTTATTGCTCAGTATTCTTTCTCCACATTTTATATATATAAATATGGGATCAGATGCTGATGGATTTCCTATCCATAATCATGGTGGGTCTTGCTACAACATATATTGGCATAGTCAAGATTCATGCCCAGTCATTCTAAAGTCTTTTATTGACAGTTCTCACTAATATCAGATGTTTAAAGTTTTTATTGTAAAAGTCTTTTTTAAAATATGTTCTCAGTTGATCATTTATAAGTTTTAATATTCAATTATTTGTCATATTTGATGTCAGTTTAATTATTCTAGTGTTTAGTCATGACATTACTCACTTTAAAATTACTTGGGGACAATTTATTGGAGCTTGTTTTTGTTTGTTTGTTTTGTTTTTCTTTTTTCGAGACAGGGTTTCTATGTGTAACTGCCCTGGCTGTCCTGGAACTTTCTCTGTAGAACAGGCTGGCCTCAAACTCACAGAGATCCACCTGTCTCTGCCTCCCAAGTTCTGGGATTAAAGGCGTGCGCCACCACTGCCCAACAGGAGTTACTCCTTATCATTAAATTAAAATTGTGATATTTAGAAATCCCTAAAGAATACATGCATCTGAATTTTTTCACTTCATGTTGAAAAGCCAAAGAGACGTTTTCAACAATTTATAATTCCTCATTACATTTCATATCTGAACTCACAGTTTATATACTGCATTGATTCACTTAAACTGTGAATCAAGGCATCATCAAATTTTATAAGTTCATATATAAAATCAGGCATATTTTACTATCCGAGTGGTAATCATGGGTTACTTTAATTGTACTAAGTTATGCAGCTGATGTAATTGGACACTGAAATGGTTATATACTCCAAAATCCATTGTACACATTTTTTCACTACATTCACACCAATCTTATACCCAACTAAAAGACACATTTTATGACTCCTTTGCAGCTATACTCAAAGGAAATAAATTTAAACAAATTTTAGACGTTCCTTCCAAAGGCAAGAGTTTCCTTGTTTTTATTCACTTCTTGCTTTTCATGAAATACTATCAGAACATTTCTAGTTTGCACTGTAATTTTGTACTGTGCACTCAAAGAATTTTATAATTATAATTAAACTAGCAATAAACTATGCTGTAAAGAGGTAAGTAGCTTATTATTTATTATGTCTCATACAACCCATTACCCTACCCTGAGCCTCTTTTAGTCATGACTTGCACTATGAATTTGTTACAATAGAGAAAAAAAGGCATGGAAGGTTCCTTGATGACAGAGTTTACAAGTTTTTAAGTGTTGATGAGATTCAAACCCATGGCAGACTGACTTCAAACCTTAAATCTTAACCACTTGTTTTTTATATTTTATATTAAGGATTGAACTTACAGAAAACATCAAGTTGTCCTATTTCTAACACTTATCAAATTTCTTAAAAATAATCCAGCATTAGTACTAGATACGAGAAAGTTTATGGCCTTTAGCAAGTTTGAGGAAAGAGACATTAGGAAGAGAAACTGTAGTAATTTAGAGCTTGTGAATGTCATGTTTGAGTCACCAGAATGACATCCAGGTGGCAAAGCACAATAGGCAACTAGAGCATGAATCTGGATCCCTTAACTTTCTAAAGGTCAAAGCTGGATATATACATCTGTGAGTTATCTGCATGGAAGTGATAGGAAAAACAGTAGAAATGTCTGAGATCATCTAAAAGGGGAAATAGCAGAGTAAAAATGAGGCAAAGTATTTTGAAAGGATTTTCACTTAAGAAAGCTGGAAACAAAGGACAGAACAATGGTGGCTCAGTTCATTCACCAGAATTGTGCTAGGAAAATGAGAAGCATCGAGTTCAAGAGTCATCAAGTTACACCAAGTGTAGTAATAGTGGAAGACAGAGGCAGAGCATGTTACAGAAATGTGAGTAGGGGTAACACAGATACTGCCAATTAGAAAGCTACTTATTCCTACGTCGAGAAAGTAGTTACTTTTAACTTGTAAATCAAAGCAATGTTTTGCTATATTGATAAATACATAAAAGGTGAATAATTGGAAATATCACCTGTCCATGTGCATTACAAGAAGAAATGATGTGTATATGCAGGCATGTGTCTGAGTGGGAAGAATCCATACAGATTATTTATTGTTTTTGCTTTGCTTTATAAAGCTTGTGTTGTAGAGAACTTTGACTACTATCTACATAAAAAGAATAGAACAAAGACAAAGTGAACTTGCAAATAAATAAGAGCAAATTGGATTCATAGAAGAAGCAGAAGACATTTGTTGTGAGGAGATGGCCCAGCCAGTAAAATGTCTGTATCAGTGGGATCTGGGTTTGGATCCCATCACCCATGTGAAAGCTGGGAATAGTAAAGGCATCTGTAACTTCAGGGTTGGGATCCAGGGGAGGCTGCCCCTTTTTGAAGTTGATTGGCCAGTCAGCAAAGCCAGTTGGTGCTCTTCACATTGAGTGAAAGATCCTGTCTCCAGAAATCAGTGAAGAGCAGTTGAGGGAAGCACCTGGCATCCATTCCTGGGTCCACACACACAGGTGCACATGCATATATGCACACATACACAAGTGAACATACTTTCCTGCCCACACAAATGAACGTGTGCACAAATGTGTTCATCATGGAACAAAATAGGAAAAAGTAGCAGAAGATGTGAACTCTAGAGAAAACAGTATGATTCTGCTATAGGCATGGGAAAGAAAAGCAAAACACATGAGGGTAATGGGCACCTTGATGGAGATGCTGTGGGTCAGCCTCCGTTTCAGCACTTACTATCTTTGAAGACTTAATTTCTGCTTTTTGATTTAGGAGGAGTTTCCTAGGTTTCAGAGTGGTGAAAAACATGCCTTTGGTCCTCTAAGTGCAGATAGTTGTGGAGTTTTGTTATCAAATTTTGTGAAGACTTCACATTTTCTACTTTAATCCAGATATGCAATCTGCCCCTCTACATGAAAAGAGAAGTATTCACCTCCAAATGCAATTAATTTTTAATTGAGGAAATATTTCAGTAGATGTGGCTTTTTTTAATGCTTTAAAATCATTTTCAATACTTTCAGTCAAATAGACAAGTTAATATTTGTGCCTTATTTGTTTTTCTGATAACACATAAAATCTGGAATGCAGTTTTTTTCATAAAGTTTCAAACTAAGAGAATTGGCTACATCCATGTCCATTTATTTTATTTTAAAAATTGTCAATATTTTGGTAACTAAGAAAGAGTTACCAAATTAAGAGCTATATGTCTTGGACTATTTCCCCTATTGCAAAAACATTATAGAAACACACAGGTGCCCCCTGTGTGAAAATCCAGTCTTACATACTTTACCACATACATATACACACAATTTCTTTTGTAGTAAAGAAATAAATTGATAGATAATCCAGTAGAAACAAATAATATTTGTATATTTTAGTCAACAGTGAAAAATTCCCAACTCATTGTTTTTAATTTTAGTTTGTAATAAATTTGTAGGAAAAAACTTTTTGATGTAATAAGTGTAATCCAGGGATGAAATGCAGGGCTTGGGCTGCAAGCGCCTTTACCTTTTGAGCCATCTGCCGAACCAAGAGGACATCGCACAGGATGACTAACGCAAAAACAGAAACACCCGACACTTAGAAAATCACAAGAATTGCAGGTCCCACATTCCTCTGGGAGTGAACAGTTAAAGTAAGGGGGATTGGTTGCAAATAACAGTAGGCAGCACTCTGCACCCAGGCTATGGATGGAGGACTAGATTGTCACTTTCCATGAACCTTGAATGAGGAAACCAGCATGTGGATTCCACTTTATACCCAGACAGAGTCCAGGCAGCAGCAAAGAAATGGGTGACAAGGTTCATCATGAATTATGGGACACCCCAAGCTTCCTTTCATGCTCACTCATTTTATCCACTTTTTTCTTTCTTTTTTTTCCTTCTTCCTTTCTTGCTTCTTTCTTTATAAGTCAACTACAGAATATGAGAAAAGAGAAATTTGTAAAAGGCCTAGCCAAACTGCCCTTTTACACATATCCAGTAAGCTGGAAATAGATGGGACTAGAACTTGGAGAATGCTAGGGAAATCAATATTAACTTTCAGTCCCATTTCAAATGAATTGCGCTATTAAAAATCAGAGCTACAAAGGAAACATTCTGTCATGGAACAATGTCAGTGTTCTTGACGGACATAAGCAAATGGAAACTCTATGGAGGAGCAAGGCTGTGAAAGGCTTTGGAAGCCATAAATTGTAAAATCAATATGCTAAGTTATTGGAAGCCAGTGTGAAAAGCATGGTGCGAGAGCACTCTAGGATCCTGCCTGGCACTCACCAGCATTTACCATCCACCTTCTATAAATTAAATTTAAACAGTTTTTTTTCCCCTTCTTGCCAAATAGGCATACAGCTCTTACTAGAAATGGGGACATTTATTTGAGTAATAGGGGCAAGGAAGAGAGAATGAAAGAGAGAGAGGTGGAGGGAAACCAGTATTATTAAGGCAAACAGCAACTTAAGTTTTTAAATATAAAATAAACTTAGCACAGCGTTCCCTCTGGGCACAAATAAACACAAATGCTCATGACAGGAGGAAATGAAGAGTGGTTTTTAAAGCAGAATATCAAGAAAAATGAGGGGAGTGAGTGGGGGTTGAATATTCAGAGAGGGGAGGAAGCAGAGAAGGGAAGGAGAAAAAGAAACGGAGGAGGGGAACACAGAGGGTAAATAAGTGAACTCTGGATTAACTCTCATTTGTGAATGTTGGGGACACTGTTTAATATCACGGTTTCATTGTTCTGAGCATGGGTGAGCTCAGGTTTTGCTCTGCTTTTCCACCTCTCTACCCAGGCAGGAGGTTCTTCAGCAGTAACCTTGTGCAGTATTCCCAAACCCTCTACTTCACTACCAATATTAGGCCATGTGGAAACACTGTCGGCATGGGGCCGGACCCCTCTCCACTGTGCCTGAAATAACTGGCAGGGCAAGTAAAGAAATAGTGAACCCACACCTCATCTCCCAACCTAGACTTCATCCAAACTGGGACATCCTTTGAGATGCCATGAAAGACCTAAAGGGAAATCCAGAAGCAGAATTCATTTTTCCTTATGAAAATGCCCATGTAAAAGATGTTAAGTAAACAAAAGGACCAGGGAAGTAGTGATGGTGTTGTTCTATGGGGGAGGGGGGCATGTACCTTTATTGCTTAGAATATTATAGAAAATATATTGTTTAAAAACTAAAACAGCATTTGTAAAGTAAAACAAAATCAGTAGTTGATTTAGGAAATAAAAGTCATCCTTATTTTTTTTTTTATTTAACCGACTATTTTTTCTCCCCTAATGAAGTATTTTAGGTATTTGTATTTGAAAAAAGATCAAATTTGAAGATATCTTATTAGTCTTTTAGATGGGAATGATATACATGGAAAAAAATCCAGGATAATTAACACAACTTAGTTTGGACCTTATGCATGAAAATTAAAGTCAAAGTATACCTTCTAGAATTTTTAAAAAGCCAATATTCAAAAAGTTTCCCTAAGTAATCTGCCCAATCTTCCCCAACCATTTCAGAGTATTGAATGTTAGATAATTAGAATAAATCAGCAATCGCAGCTACATGTTAACAAGCATCCTGATTAAAATTACCACTCTGCTAGAAAGCATTCAGTTTTTTTAAATATGTATTAATATTCTTATATTAAACATATGGCAAAAGAATACTCTCTTCCTATTTACAACAGTTTATATTTGTATATCTAATGTACAACATCAAAAACAGATAGCATAAATAGGAACACTTTCACACATAGAACAATGGCTCATGTATCTGTGGATCAGTCTAAGCCAATGTAATTGAATTATCTTCAGTTAATTTACATATCCATAATCTATATGTGTAAAAATTAAATGTAATGCCTTCACAGTACTTATGACTAATATGTATAGTATACACTTTAAGATTATTAATTTTAATAGAAAATTGGTTCTGTGACTTTATTGGCTATATTAGAAACAGGCATTCATGAAATTTATGAATTTGGAAACTAAATTTCAAACTTCCTAATGAAATAAGCCATCCTAATATGTTATAAATAAATAGTATTGCAGACATCCCGTTACAACTGCCAGGTCACCTTTGCTCACTGTCTCCCCAAAATGATGCCCATCATCCTGCCTTAGATGTATTATCTAAAGTTCTTTTCTAGTGTTACATTTACATTGATTTCTACTGAGATTAAAATGTTTTCCTTTCAATTGCTATCATGCCCTCAGTTATATCCTTATCAAATCAATGTTAATCTTGAGGTGATAGCATTTTGCATAAAGAAGACTAGCCTTTCTGGCTCATCCTAAAGGTATAAGGAAGGACATGTGAGATTTGAAGTAATAATCATGAGGGAATTGAAATCCAGAAATTATTCTAAAGATTACATATGCTTCTATTGTGGTTGCTCTACAACAATTCTAACATAAATGCAGAGCATTTCTGAAACAGTTTGTAAATGTTGCCCTAACACCCACTTCTATGAGCCAGCCATATTTCTAGAAAAAATGAAAATGAAACTCACTGTGTACCCAAAACCAAACAAAATATGTTACTAAATCAAGCTCACAGACTAGGCTCCCCTTTGTCCAGGATGCTGGGATCCTGGGATGCTCGGATGGCTCTGCCTTTGCACTTCCATGCCAGACTCTGGCCTAGGGTGAGGAATACAAATCAGTGATATCAGTCATATCCTGCTGTTCTTGACCTTGGTACAAATAAATAGCACTATATTTTCCCTAAATCTCCATGGTATCATTAAAAGAAACATAGTGCTAACATTGGATCATGGTGACACTGTACCAATTATAGTAGTTCATTTAAACTCATCACTCCTTTGTGAGCTAAGTAACTATTATACCCAAGCCAACGGGTTAATATGTAGTGTGTCAATGAAGAATCATGATTCTATATAAATAAATTCATGATTCAATTTCACTGTCATTAGATTATTTAATAATCTTATGTTTACATTCAGAGGATAAATAACTATTTAATGTAAATATGGAAGGTACATGTGACATCGCCATTGTGACGCTCAGAATCTAGGCCACAACTTTGCTGCAGATCACACAAAGCCTCCAGTGCACCTATTTTTATTCCACACATCTCTATGGCTCTACACAGACGTTTTATCAAAAGTGTTGAAATCCACAAAAGAAATGGGAGGAATCTGATGAGGAAATTATTTACATAAAATAATACGGACAGCTCAAGAAATAGTATTTATGTCCTTACCCAACATTTGTCACCAGAACCTTATGCAAGGCTCCTCCCATTAAAACAGATAAATCTCCCACCTCATTTTGAAGATACGCTGAGATTTAGAGAAAGCCCCGCCCAGCGGAAAGGAGGTTCTGTGTGAATGCTTGTTGAGTGACGCCTGACTCTTGACTGGAGGACTACTCCAGTGCCTTCTCCTTCACGAGGAAACCACCCAGGCTTCAGCATCGCAGGTGACTTGAATGAGAAATGTCCCTGATAGACTCAGCATTTGAACACTTGGTCACAGTTGACAGTCTTGTTTGAGGGTTTGGGTGGTTTAGGAGGTGTGCTTTTGTCACAGAAAGTGTATCACTGGCTTTGAGTTAAAAGCCTTGTGCCTCTCACAGTTCACTCTCTGTTTCTGGCTTGTGGTAGAGAGTGTGAGCTTTTAGCTTCCTGCTCCAACCTCCATGCCTGCCTTTTGCTGCCAAACTTCTGCACAATGATGGAGTCTGATCCCTCTGGAGCCATAAACCCAAATACACCTTTACTTCATTCAATTTAATTGCCTTCATCATAACAATTTATCACATCAACAGAAAAGCAAGTAATGTACATAGGGATAATCATATGCCCTCGAACCCTAAAAGTGAGAGGAGAATTCCTCAAATATGCGTCAATGATATCAGTGTTGGATCATGACTCATATTTGAGGAGCATGAAAATAAATCCAATGCTGCATTCATTAAGGTGAAGAAACCACACAGAGCAAGAAAAGCATTGCTACAGTTTGAACACACCTCCAAAATACATATTGAAATGCAGTTGTCATTTGACATTCTGAAGAGATGGACTTTTAAGAGGTGAAAGAATAGCTGCGGAAGAGTTCCCTCTTATGTGGACGGGTATCATTACCATGGGCACTAGGTAGATTTCATGGGTGGGCTTGCCTGACGCTCTGCTTGCAAGTGCCTTCTCTCTCTCAGATAAACTCACGTGTCTTTTTTTCATATTGTGACATAGTGGTCCTTTGTCAGATACCAATATCAAATTCTTGAACCTCTAGGCTTCTAAAATTATGAGAAAAATACTCCCTTTAAAAAAAAAGTTTTTGAGAATTACATACATGAATACTGTTATACCATTTCCACTCATCACCCTCCAACTTCTCCTGTACTCCCCAATCCCTCTCCAATGCATAACATCTTGTTCTGTGTGTCTGTGTCTGTGTCTGCGTGTATCTGTGTCTCTGTATGTGTGTGTCTGTGTCTGTCTGTGTGTCTTGTGTGCATACCAAGAAACATACTAAAACCATTCAGTGCTGCTTTTATGTATATGTGTTGATGGCTGATCGCATGGGATTGGAGAAGCGAACAAGGAGATCTTCCCTGGAGAAGCCTGATTCTCCTCTCTTAGCAGTCTTTGGTTGTCTGTAGCTCTTTATCTATAGGAGGGGCCCTCTGAGATTCCCCAGTCTGCACTGGCATGCTAACTGGTGTTTCCACTGTGGAGGTCTTGTTTTTGAAAAATTACCCAGTCTGTAGTTCTCTGTTATAGAAGTCAAAATAAACACAAGTAAATTTAAGAAGCACATAAATGAATAAATAAATATGTATACCAATATGAGCTTATCTATTAACAATGCACAAAGGAGCTGTCGAGGGCCCAGAGACCAAGTAGCAAGTAGACCATGTGCTGTTATGTGAGTGTAGTGAATGTGTATGATTCAGGCAACCTGATATGATACATTTTTTCTAGTAATAGGGAAATGGCTTTCTTCCTTTGGAAGTTACGGCATATTGCAGTTGGTATTCTAAGATTTATAATTAAAAATGTACTTTCTTTTTAGTTAGAAATGTGATTTTAAGAGGCTTACCCTAGGCATATGGAAAAACTAACCTACATTCTTAATATATCACACAGAAAACTTTGTAGAGATCATCACAGGAAACAACATTCTATCTTCAGTGAAAAATACATAGAAATAACATTATATCCAGAGTGTATATAGGATTATTTTAACTTTTAAAATATGAATTCTCTTAATTTTTCCATTTTTTTCATTTTAGTTCTAATTCTAATCATCAATATTTAAAATTTTAGAAGCAATTAGGGAATGCTTGAAAGTTTTACTACATATCGATGTGATTAGAGCAATTAGATAATTATTGTAAATAAGTCCAACTTCATAATTATGGTTTATTATGTGTTAATACAATACTTACAATGTTAAGAATTTTCCAAACCAACATGAGCTTTCGTTTAAAACTTTGACAGTGTAATTCCTGTGTAATCACAGTTTTCCATAACAGTGCCATACAAATTAGCAGTTTTAATACCATGCTTTGAAACAGAAAAATTGTCATCTTTGTGCCAAGCACAGTCTCATGGCAGACATCGGGTTTTGCCTGACCACGGTATTTCATGGCTGTCAATCAAAAATAGTAATTTTGCCTGGTGTGGTAAAGCACGCCTTTAATCCCAGCACTCAGGAAGCAGAGGCAGGCGGATCTCTATGAGTCTGAGGCCAGCCTGGTCTACAGAGTGAATTCCAGAACATCCAGAGCTATACAGAGAAACCCTGCCTCAAAAGAAAATATATGTATATAATAAAAATAGTAATTTATTTTCCATGTTTTTGAACATTTCATTTCTCTTTTCTAACCATTCTTGTGGAACAAGGATCTCATAAAACCCAAAATACACACACACACCGCATATAGTCTCTGCAGTAACACAAAATCATGTATTATTTAGAAAGAAAACATAGGACAAGTGAATCTTCAATTCAGTTTATAGAGAAACTGACAAGTACCAACTATAATTATCACCTTCTCTCTTTTGACTATGTGTATAAATATACTGAACACACATATGCACATGTGAACATATAATCATAGTATATCCAGGTTGCTCTAGCAAATTGTGATGAACTGTGTGGCTTCTAAAAATATATATTTGTCACTGTTCTAGGGGAATCTAGGTCAAGATACTTGCACACCAGAGTTCACCACAGGCATATTTTTGATTCATAGATGGATCCGTTCAGTTGAGTGTATATGGTAGGAGGGAAAGGCAGTGCTTTGGAGCCTTGTTTATAATATCAATTATCCCATTCATGGAGTCTACCCATATGATCTAATAACCTCCTAGGTGCTCTAACTCAGCATTTCATCACCTTAGTGATATGAATACTTTGGAAGTGGGATTACAGTTTCAACTTAGGAATTTAGGGTGGTCAAATCATTCAATCATGGGAATATATGTGAATGCATGTATAAATATATATGTATTCACCCATATATTCATATTTACACAGATTTGTATATAAACACACATTTGTTCATACAGTTACTCATGATCATCCACATATGCATTCATATGTATTCATACATGTATTCAAATACACATATAAGATACTCATGTGCAAACAAATACATTCATACATTAATTTGCTTATTTAAATGCATATTTATGTACACACAGACCTATATACAATATATTTCCTAAAGTGTCTGCCTTATTCCATAATATTTCTCTTCCCTACACATGATCCTTAAAATAATTTGTGAAATGAAGATTAATGTTTTCTTTCATAATAATTCAAGAAGAAATTTTAATCAGGTGAATGTGGTATTATCTGCAAAGTGCAGAACTAGGTAATTGAATTACAGGTCTAATCACTAGGAATACAATAATAAAGTAGTTACTACCTTGAATGAACATTAAATTCAGTGGGGTAGACAGACATGAAGAAATTATATACAGTGTCTTAAAGTATTCTCACAGCACAAAAGAAGAACACAAATAACAAAATAGAAAAGATGACAGGGGATATAAACCAGCATTTCCTTCCTAGAGAAGGGTATAAACAGCACCAAAACCTGTAGCATTGTGTGTAGTGTTAGGAATAATGAGAAAAATAACAAAGTATAACTGTAGGATTTCTGGTAATATCAGGCACATTTGCAATGATTAACAATTTCAGTATTTGAAAAATGAAAAATGCTATCACTAATTATCAAGAAATATGCATCAAAATAGACGTGATTTCAGTATTTGAAAAATGCTATCACTAATTATCAAGAAATATTCATCAAAATAGCAATGAGATGTCAACTCATTCCAGTTAGAATAAATGTTATGAAAATTATAATCTAACAAATGAAGTGAGAATGCAAATTAGGAATTCTTCCACACTGCTGATAATAATGAAAATTACTGTAACTACTATAAAAAAAAAACAGTATGGTTATTATTTAAAAAAATTAAAAATAGAACTACCATATTACCAATTTACAAGAGAAATGAAATCATTTGTCAAAAGACTTCTTCATATCCTATATTTATTAGAATACTATTTATAATATCTATGGTATAAATCAAAGAATCTACCAAAGTATCCATTGAAAAGATAATATAAATAAGAAATGTGGAGTACATGCACAATGTACAGTTATTCAGGGATAATGTTAAAGAAGAAAGAAAATGAAAGTTTGTCCACAGCAAAGTAAATGGAGCTAAAGAATACTAAGTGAGATAAACCAGTCATTAAAAGATGGACAGTGCGTGTTCCCACTTGTAGAATAAAAAGAAGCCAGTTTCATATAAGGCAGTGGAATAGCAGTCACTGACACTGGGAACCAGTGGGGAGGAAGGAAGTAAAGAGAGGTCAAAAACTCGTAACTCAAGAGTTGGGCATGAAGAATTCGTTCAGGTGACCTACAGCAGAGTATGGTAACTCTAGTCCACAAGAAGTTCTATCTGCCCCGAGATAACAAGGCAAGAGTTTGAAGGTCGCCAGTACATAAAAAATATAACTGTTTCAGAAAATACAAGTTGTCTTGAACTGATCATTATAGACTGTTAACATACAATGAATTATCATCTTGTTTTCCACAAATATGTATAAATATGCCATAAAATATAAATATTTATAATTAGAAGACTTTTAGCAAGATCAAATGTTGGTTTACATGTTTACTAGAACTATATTGTTTATGTATGTTCATAAGAGTGGAAATATGAAGGATGCACATTTACTTCAGAAACCATAATCCAAACTATTCATAGGAGCACAGTCCACAATATCATTGAATGGGAATAACTCCAAATGAAAAATTGGTATATAACAAACATTTATATAATGGAATATTAAATAATCATTAAAATTCCTATCCTACAGCTAATTATAGGAATCATGAATTTGTCATATTAATTAGTAAATCTATTAATAATTTAATAATGTTTAATAGTAAATAATTTAATAGTAAATCTATAAATAATTTAATAGTATTACTGATAAGTTAATGTTATTTTAGGATGTGTTTAGGAAGCAAGCCTAAACAATGTGTTCTTTAGGAGATTGTCTATATAGAGTCCAAACTCAATGTATTTTCAAATAACAGAATGGAAGAAAAACAAAGCTAATGGAACTCTTTCTGCTAGTGGGTGAGCTGTATCTAAGAAGCAGAATCAAGTGGCTTTGAGGGACAGGAATGTGTATACATTAGCTGTTTTTTTTTTTTTTTTGTGTGTGTGTGTGTGTGTGTGTGCTCTGTAACATTATGGAATCCAATGTTTATCTTGATAATAACATGCTGAAGAGAAAGTAGTTCAAAAGCGTACTTATAACATGTGAAAACATGTCACTAACAGACTGAAATTTAAAGAGTAGTATAGAAGAGTTGCAGCTGTCTAGAGAAACTGACCTAGACAAGCTATAAGAACAAAATTAACATAATGGGGGCCAAAACTAGGTAAGGCATGAGTCCATGTGTGGAGAGACTGTCATATGAAAAATAAATTTTATTTATCTTAATAACTGCATCAGTGCTCCAAAAAAGGACTATCTAAACACTTTTAAAATATTCAATTTCTCTATTAAATAATTCTGCTGTGGAATCCAAATGATGTTTTAATCATCTAAAATGAAAGTGGAGCTTATTCTAAATGCAATTTAAATTCTGAAGAAATTTCTTTGCATGACACACTGTTTTGTTTTTCAGGGCTCCAGACTAATGCATCTTCATGGGAAATGATTTTATCACGGCATTTTAAAGTAGATAACATGTCTGAAAATAGTCAAAATATATGTAAATCAGCGTATCAAGTAGGATCTAATGGAACCGTTTAAACAGGCTTGTTGAAATTTGACCCAGAATTGTGATTGTACCAGTGTATTGTCAGTTTTGCTTCCCACTGCTGTTTGATCACTAGGGGCCATAAATAGCCATGAAGTGTATAATTGGTGCTGTCTTGCCTTGAGTAGTTATTTAAATTCAGCTTCTCTCTGCTCCTCGGAAATCATGTATATTAGTAATAATAAAGCTAGGAAATAAGTAGATGCTTTGCAAATATAATCACACCTTTATGAAAAGTATTAGGCTTGTTTCCCCTTCCCTGAGCCATGCTAACCTGTAAACACTTTGCATTTACATTTTACAAAAGCATTTAAGCCTGTTCTACAAACAGAAGGTAATTTGGATTTGTTTTTACGCACATCCTTGTTTGAAAAAAAAAAAACTGAAGAGATGATGAGATCAAACATTCCATTAAGAAAAGGGGTATCAGGCAACCACTAGATACCTTAAGGATAGAATGACAATGTTATCCCTTACCCCAATTCAATATGATCAAGCACTCCAAGGAGACCTCCCTTATCACTGTGAGATAAGAAACATGACAGTCAAGCCAATTTGCCAGGGTCACTGTGTCCCTTTTCAATCAAGAAACTTGAGGCCATAATGGTATTGACCCAGAACTGTCCAGGTTATGCATTAGCATAATGGCTGATCAACCTAATGCATTTTAATGCTATTAACAGGTCCTCATCACAGAAAAGAAAAGAAAGCATTCAAAGCTACAGTGTTTGCTGTATGTGTTCACATTTTCAGATGAGAAAGCTTTCCCCTGCAGTTCATAGACTAAGGGACACTGAAAGGGGTTATATCTACTGCTGGCTGAATCCAAGATCAAATTACTAGAAAGACAACAGTTCAACATATTCTACACATCCACATCAGGTTGCCATTGTCTCTAGTTTGCAAACCTAAGTTCTCATACATCATAATTCTGTCTTTAAGGAACAAAGAAGGTTAAAATTTCCCTAGGATTTAAAGAAGTGAAGTATTGATCTATCCTGCACTTGCTTAACATTCTTCATGCCTAGGCCAAGAAGTAGGTACATGACTTAGCCAAGTAGGTGCTCCTAAAGGATTTAGGCGCAACAAAGCAAGAAAAATCAGTTACAAACCAG
>CABHPR010143493.1:23501-48184 GCA_902168415.1 Peromyscus melanophrys | reverse complement strand
CAACAACAACAACAAAAAAATAGGAGATGCTTTTGGAACCATACATGTAATTCATCCCACTTTAAACATAGCCCTTGGAAATTAATGTACATATTCAGTAAAGGCAGGTGGATGTTAAAAGTTTTGAGGAAAGGATATAATGGGAAAAAAAGATCAATGTCAAAATGCTAATGGTGACATTGGACATGAAAAACACTTTGCCCTCAATGACATTCATAGTGTACACTCTTAATAGGGTAATATTTTCTGTGATAGCTACTACAAGAAAAGCAGTCATCCATGCTGGAATTTGGAGTTTATTATCTCAACTTCATTCAATGGATAAGGAATTATATTAATAAAATCTGTTCCCCCTCTCCTTAGCGATTCATTCTTTATGGGACATTATGGGAATGTCACACAGTCAGGTATACTTTACCCAAAGAAGACAAGATAAGGAAGCAACTCTTCTAATTTTCAAAAAAAAAATTGTACCATGGATAATTTTTATTTGGCCAGAAATATTTTAATCATGTGAGCACTTAATAAAGTACAGATAATTATGTGCAATTACATGATAATTACTCTTGATGTAATTATCATTCCAGTGTAGCTTTGATAGAGAAAATCAGATGGTTACTGGTGAACTGCAAATTAATTGATAACAGGACATTTATAATTGCAAATGATCATGGTTACCTTGGAGTACTATGCACACATTAGCATGTGAGTCGATGGCAGGAGGATCAGGGACATTCACTTAACTAGAATGTCACAGAATGAGGAAGATTATATCCTAAATCTCCTTGTCTCAGTGATGAGCTGGAAGGGTAGTCTATGTGTGCTACAGGGAGATCTTTTGGTTATTTTCATTCAGTGCATGCACAGTTTATTTGGGGTTTGTCTATTAGCCTGAGATTTTATTCACATGTGCGTTATCTGTCCTGTGATATAACTATATTTAAAGCCATCTAAATAACAAATTATATTTTAGGTGAGTTCAGAATACATATACAAAAGAAGGCTATAGAGAGCTTAGAAAATGTCTGAATCAATAAAGTGCTTGTTGCACATGAAGTAATACCTAAGACTGGATTTCTAGTATACATGCAAAACAAACAGACCACACCAAAAAAAAAAAAAAAAAAAAAAAAAAACCAAACAGGTATAAGAGCAAAGTGCCTGTAATTCCTGTGTGGGGTGGGATGAGACAAGAGGAGGATGCCTGGATGCCTGGGGGATCAATGGCCAGTCAGCTTGGCCAAATGGTTGAAGTATAGGTCCAGCTCATGACTTCACATCAGAACAATAAGGTGGGGAGTGATTTAGCAAGACAACCAACTTTGACTTCTGCTCTAAACACACACATATACATATAGAGAGGTAAAGTGGTTAAGATCATCCAAAAAGTGGGTGTCAGAGCTATATAATTTCTGATCTCTTTGTTTCCTGTTTAGGATCATGTTACATTAATATTTCCAAAACTTTATTTCTTCATATATTACTTCAAACTAATCCAAAAGTACTTACTAATGAATTTGAGCCTAGCACAGATATATATTCATGATCATCCTAAATATTATCAATATTTCATTGATACTACATTTTTGAAAATCATGCTAAAGCGATGAATCTAATAAACATCTCCTTCTGTGATATAATGCATATCACCTCTGAGAAACACTTGTGTGTGTCCACTGTATTCCAGAATGTTTCTATAACCCTTTGAGGTTAAGAATGGCTTCTGCTAGCATTCCATAATTCACAAAAAAAAAAAACCTGTAAGCACCTTTAAAGGGATTTATGCATTATGTATTAACTCAGTTCAAAGACATATGTATTACTGCCAGGGTCCTGGAGTAGCTCAAAGCTCCCCAACAGTATAAAAGCCTAACACAAATGCTTTCAACGTGAATCAGCGTGAAATGCATACTACTAAATTTGTGCATCCCCCTACAGAATTGCACAGGTCCTTCATATCCTATCTGGCCTAAGTAAAGAGTCATGGCTCTGAAATGAGGAAGAAAGTGGGCTCAGATTGAAGGACATTCAAGTTTAGGGTGGTTAAATAAAGGGAATATATGGAAGGGGATAAAAATCTAAACCATCTTTCAAGGTCTGGGTTATCTCACTCAGGATGATTTTTCAAGTTCCACCATTTGCCTGCAAATGTCATAATGTCATTGTTTTTAACAGCTGAGTAATACTCCATTTTGTAAATGTGAATAAAGCTGCTTATGGGCATAGTTGAGTAAGTATCCTTGTGATAGGATGAAGTATATGCCTTTGGGTATACACCCAGGAGTGGTATAGCTGAGTCTTGTGGTTGCTTTATTCCCAATTATCTGAGAAAACACCATATTGATTTCAAAAGTGGCTATACAAATCTGCACTCCCACTACCAATGGAGGAGTGTTCCCTTTGTTCCACATCTTCACCAGCATGAGCTGTCACTGTGTTTTTTTATCTTAGCATTCTGACAGTGAGACAGAATCTCAAAGTTGATTAGATTTGCATTTCCCTGATGGCTAAGGATGTTGAAAATTTCTTTAAGTGCTTTTACACCATGTGAGTTTCCTCTATTGAGAATTCTGTTTGATCTGTACCCCATTTTTTAAGACAAGCATGACATATACTGTTGAGCGCTGTGAAAGTAAACAGCAGGTAACAACTAGTGTTCAGTAGGTCGACCCACCAGACTCTCTGATGGGGAGCCCCACCCAGTAGGACTGTGGAGTTACTATTAATGACCAGTTGCCCCTGTCTGCAACTTTTCTCATGTGCCACTGTTCTTCCCTAAGAACAGCTATGGGTGTTTTCCCACTGCTTGTGTGTTTATCTCATGTATATATTCCATCTATTGGGCACACATATTTGTGGGTGGGCAGGAAAATGACTTATTTAACTGTATAATTTTGATGAATAGAAACACACTAAAATATGCTTCATAACTAGGTCTATTGTTCCATGTGGACTGTAGACACTGAGGTCTTGTTGTCCATCCTTAGCCACTGTCAAGGCAAAATTGGCCAAAGTGTCCTCGTGGAACTTTCACAGAGTAGAATTGCAGGTGCCTGGCCTTGTTGAATCAAAACCCTTCAGAAGAATTATAGCAAACTAGAAGTGATATCACAGGTGTCTGGTCTTGGTATATCTCAGTCCTTTAAATGATCAATAGCACCTATGTTGCCCTAAGCTTCTTCCACTGGTAACTCTCCACTCTGATTCAAAAAACAATTAACACTTTGTATTTATTTCTACACCAGCTTTTTAATGCAAAATTCTAGGCTCAGTAGACTAACTATGCATAGGTCCTGAGATTCAAGTGATTAACAGAGAAAGGTTATTAACTGATTAACTATGTCTCGATATTATTAATCACAAAATAGTACACAAATTCTTTGCCTTTTCTTTAAATCTCTCATCGGTTTAATTTCTTCCCTTGTACCCTTGTAACTATCCCTTTAAGAGATAGCCAGAACTTTTTGCAACCTACAGCTGTTGTCAGTCACCAATTAAATTGACCAAGTCTTTGCTACATGTGACTTTTATCATATCTTGAAAGAATAACTGTGTTCCTGAGATATGACCTTGTAACCTTTTTTTTTTAAATTACCAACAAGTTGCTAATGAATGTGTGTATATATGTTTGAGATTTTTTAATGGCAGAGAGATAGGGGAATAAGGATGTAGAAGGAATAAGAATGTAGAATGTAGAAGAAAAACAAAAAGCGGGTGAATAAAGAGCACATAGAATGAAGAGCATTGACCCGTGTGTATGAAATTATTATAGAAATCTTTTTCCCTTGCTGCTGGGAAGCATTTCTTGGAGGACCCTGGGTTGGGGATGAGGGCTGGTATCTCACCCCTACAGTGTACTCACTTATAAGTGGATATTAGCTGTAAAGCAAAAGATAATCAGCCTCTCTGGGTCTGTGGACCATAGTATAAGTAACAAGGCTTAAGGGGGAACAAAAGGATCTCCCTGGGAAGGGGAAATGGAACAGATTTCATGGGGGGGCACTGGGGTGGTGTGGGGTTGGGAACAGGAGGCATCAAATGGTGGGGAGTAAATACTAGAAAAAATAACTGGAATTGAGGGGCATTTCAGGGCAAGGTGGAAACCTAGTGCAAGAGAAACTCCATGGAATCTATGAGAGTAACTCTAGCAAAGATGCCTAGTAATGGGGGACACTGTGGTGATATTGTGTTCCCCAAAATATTGTGCACCCTAATAAACTTATGTGGGGTCAGAGAACAGAACATCCACTAGATATAGAGGCCAGAAAATGGTGGCACACACACCTTTAATCCTAGCATTTCGAAGGCAGAGATCCGTCTGGATCTCTGAGTTCAAAGCCACACTGGAAACAGCTAGGCATAGTGACATATACCTTTAATCCCAGTAACTGATGGCAGGAAGCAGAAAGGTATATAAGGCGTGAGGACCAGAAACTAGAAGCTTTGGGCCTGGTTAAGCTTGAGGCTTTCAGCAGCAGTTCAGCTGAGATCCATTTGGATGAGGACTCAGAGGTTTCCAGTCTGAGGAAACAGATCAGCTGAGGAATTGGCGAGGTGAGGAAGCTGTGGCTTGTTCTGCTTCTCTGATCTTTCAGTGTTCACTCCAATACCTGGCTCCAGGTTTGTTTTGTTAATAAGACCTTTTAAGATTCATACTACTGGACACCAAGCCTGAACTGGCTATCTTTTATAACCATGCCAGGCTTCAATTAGAGGAATTGGGCCACCAACTCAGCCATAAAACCTTTGACCTACAGCTTGTCCTGACTGCAGAGTGTTCTAGTATCAGAGTCCTTATCAGAGAGACCAGAGAGACTTCATCTAGCAACAGATGGGAGCAGATGCAAAGTCCCACAGCCAAACATTAGCTGGAGCTTAGGTAGTCCTGTGAAGGAGGAGGAAGGATTGGAGGAGCCAGAGGAGCTCAAGGACACCAAGAGAACATAGCCCACAGCATCAATTGACCAGGACTCATGGGGCCTCATATAGATCAGGAAGCCTGTAGGGGTCTTTTTAGGTCATTTGCACGTATGTTATGACTGAGTAGCTTGTTGTTCTTGAATGATTTCTAAAAGTGGGAGTGCACGCTGTCACTGACTCTTTTGCCTACTTATGGGACCCTTTTCTTCCTAATGGGTTGCCTCATCCAGCCTTGATGTGATGGTATGCTCTTGACCTTATTGTAGCCTATTATGTAATGTTTGGTTGATGTCCCTGGGAGGCCAGCTCTTTTTTGAGGGGAGATGGAGGGAAGGTGGATCTGGTGGAGAAGAGAAATAGAGAAGAGAGTCTGGGGGAAGGGGAGGGAGGGTAAACCACAGTTAGTATGTAGTATATGAGGGAAAAGAAAACCTAAACCATCAACATAGTAGAACAAAAAGAAGTAACATAAGCATAATGATTCAAATTTTAACTCTTAGTTTTTGAGATTATAATATAATTTGATCTTTCCTCCCTTCAAACCCTCCCATATATCCCTTCTAGCTCTCTTTCCAATTCATGGCCTCTTTTCTCATTAATTGTTGTTTCATACATATAAGCACATGTACATACATATCCATGTATAGATATGTATGTATACATACAACCTTCTAAGTCTGTATAATGTTAGTTCCATATAAAGTTAGTAGTTTATGTATTTTCAGAGCTGACCATTTGAATAGATAACCAATCACTGTGCTCTTCCCTGGAGAAGACTTTCTTCCACTCTCAGCATTCCTTAGTTGCCTGTAGTTCTTTGGATATGGTTGAGGCTTCCTGGGCTCACCTCATGCCACCGCATCTATGTCAGCATGTCTATTGTTGTTCAATTTTACACATGAACTTTATGAGGATAAGATATTAAGTTATACAGTCAATTAAATGTTTATATGTATGTGGGATAGTATTTTGTAGCCATGGCAAACTTTTACAACCAGTTAAGATTAAGCAAGGGATGATGGCATGGGTTGGGTAGGTAGCCCCAGCAAAAGAATTGAATCCCTAGCTATTTCTTCATGTTCTTAAGTTGTATTGATTTTTCTTCCCTTTCCGTTTAGGAGTTTACAGTATGGTAATACAAGTTAGATTTGTGTGTGAACACACTTGACTCTGGGCCATGGGAAATGCATGCCATAACAGGCATACAAAGGGCCCAAGCCTTCCTCAGACCTCACTCCTGGCTGAGCTAAAAGGGAATCACTGTGTTAGGAAAAGGTTTGTAACTTGGGATCTAAAGGACCATTGACTTCCATATTTGGGAATCTCAAGGTAAGAAAAACTAGGTACTGAATCCAACAGAAAAGAAACCACACTACAGTGTTAATGTCAGTCATCAGAAAAATTCCAGAAGATTAATGAAAATCCTGAAATTTCTAACAATGAGACAACAGACCTTTAAGTCACCTTCTCCAGATAATCAACAAGAGAATATGCCTCCATAAATTTAAAAAATTGCTCACTGTTGTGATTTGGATGTCAATCTCTCTTTACAAGTTCTCTTTTAGAAGCTTAATCTTGGATGTGACAGAAGAAGAAGCCATTTTGAGAGGTAGAGCCTAACAGAAGGTACTTAGATTACTGTTCTCAAAAGAAAGCAGGTTCACCTGGAGACTAGAAGAGGGCATCAGATACTCTGAAACTGACAGTAAGAGTTGTTTGTGAGCTGCTTGATGTGGATGGATGGATGCTAAGAACTGAACTCAGGTCCTCGGCAAGAGCAGCAAGTGCTCTTACCTACTAACCCTTCACTGCTCCAGTCCCTCAATTAGTTCCTACAATGACTCCATGAGATAAACTTCAGTAATTTTTTTTCATGCATTGGTGAATTAAGAGCTATTGTTTAAGTCAGACCCAATTATAAAAGCAGACAGCTGAACTGAACTATGAACTTCTAAAGACTCTTTTTGTTCCCACATTAAAGCTGGTGTGATAGAACCAAATTCAAATTTTGTTTCCCATTGATTGACTTACTAAGAATACTTCATCTGTCCCTTTACACTCATTGATTGTCTTATATCCCACAAAACTTCTGCTAAAATGAGAAAACCATTCAAATAACTATTTCAATAAAAACTTAAATGTACTGTGGGAACTAAGAGGCAGAAGTATTTAAATCTGCAATATAAACTTTAGACCAGATAAATTACAGCACATGATAGCAAATAACGATCACTCAGAATCCCAGAGGTTCAACTTCACTGACTTCCCATAATGCTGTATGTCTTGGCTAAAGTCCACCAACCTGCTAGCACCATCCCTCAGCATCAACTCAGTAGATTATGCCTCTGTTGACATTTCTGTTCAAGCCAAATGGTCTGTTTGCTTAGTTGATCACTATGTCCTCATTAGACGTTTTACCACATCAAAATCAAATTTGATGAGTCTGGCAAAGTACTCAACTGTATTTGTATTCTCTTTTGTTCTGTTGCTAATTACTAAGAATTTTAACCATCCTTCTGATGAACTGAGAGTCCTCAAAGAGACACATAAATAAACTAATCATTTCTATGATCACTGATTATCAGCAAAACAAACCCAATCTACCAGTTTACAGATCATTGATAGTCATTCTGATCATAATACCTGGAATCTAAACTAAACATTCAGCCTTCTTTGCCTTTATTTTCCCTCATCCTGACTCTCTATCTCCCTTTCTGATTCCCTTTGTACTGTTACCCCTCACCATATCTCTCTGGCTCCATCTCCCACTCAATTCCACTTGCTCTACTCCCACTCAATTATCTGGTACCTATCATTTGGGCTAATATTTAATAGCCTCTTAACTTGACTGACAATTTCTAGTATATCAGTTCTCTGTAATGCTATAGACACTAATGGATTTCTTTGGTATCCAATTTTCTTCATCCAAGATAAAGAGGACAATGGCAGACTGAAAAAAAAATCATCCATGTACAGATGGTGAACTATCGTGTTGATCAGGGTTATTTACAAGACTATAACCCCATCAATGAGAAATCCCACCCTATCAGAGTCAATAACACAAATTTACATTATTGCGATTCGGAAGTTCTCTTTTAAGCTTATGACTTTGTAATTAAACAATTCAGTCTATAGGAGTTTTCATTGAAATAGTTACCCATTCAGCAGTCCATTTATAAAAGTGTTCCAAAGTTCTTTGTGTATGTGTGTGTGCATGGGTGTTCGAATAGTTCTGTGCTATTGATGCAAGCAACGGCCCCTGGCATGCTAAGTAGGCACTCTTATCAGGGAGCTGTATGCTAGAACCTATATAAAGCTGTGTACACTTTACATTTGCAGGGTAAAACTTTCTAACCACATCCTTGAAATAACTCAATCTGTTATTTCTCTATATCTTAATGTAATTGAGATAACCCCTTACAGATATACCCATAATCCGATTTAATCTAGAAAATCCCTCTTTAAGACACCCTTCTTGGGTGGTACTTGAGTGTGTCCTTTACATTTAAAACTAGGCATTTAAAACTGCCTCAGCTGACAGTCCCTACATTTTGACTGAGTTATGGTAGCCATTCTAACAGTTGTGAGGCAAGACCTTCCTTCCAGTAGATTTCACTTGAGTTGCCCTAAGATTGCTATGAGTAATAGGGATGTATAGAAAAAAAAAACCCAAAGCATTAAGATGAGAGCATAAATTGCTATGGTCATTATGGAAAATGATAAGGTCTGTCAGTAACTAAAAATCAAATTACTATATGTTTCTACAATCTTGTAGCTCAAGATTGTTTTTTATTGCCATATTAAAGCAGCATGACCAAAAGCACTCGGGAGGAAAGGATTTATTTGGCTTACATATCCTGATTACAGTCTATCATGGAGTGAAGTCAGGACAGAACCTCAAGGCGGGAACCTGGAGGCAAGAACTGAAGCAGAGACTGTGGGGAAATTCCACATACTGGCTTGCTCCCTGGACTGCTCAGCTTGCTTTCTTATACAGCTCAGGCCCATCTGCCCAGGGATGGCACTTATCACATTGGACTCAGCTCTCTCACATCAAGAACATACCCCACAAACTTGCCAAAGTCCAAAATGATGAAGAAATATTCTCAATTGAAGTTTCCTCTTCCTAGATGACTATAGTATGTATCAAGTTGACATAAATAAATAAATAAATCTCAAATTGGACTCTGCAATTTTATGTGTATGTATAAAGAAGATAACATAATTATCTATAATTATTTCTACTGGCTTGGTAACTGTAGCAGTGGCCAAGATAATGGAAACAATCTACAAAACTGTTGATGGCAAATGGATAATTAATAAAAAACACACACAATAAATACTAGTCAGTCATAAGAAGAAAGAAATCTTAGCATTTGTCATAACATGCATGAATCTGATGCTGTGTCCATTTAAATAAACCAAACATTAAAAAAACAAATACTGTATCATCTTGCATTTCTGTATCATCTACAAAGTTAATTCATGGATGAATAGGAAAGGAAGATAGTTATCAGGCTGTAGGGAATCAGGATCTGGTAAATGTAGGTCCAAATATAAAAACTCAAATGTGCATTTATGTATAATCTCTAGAGACTTAAAGTCCAACACAGTGAGTATAGATGATGTAAAAGTATCACTGAGGTTTTGGAAAGATGATTCAGTGTATAAAATGATTGCCTTAGCAGTATGGGGACTTGAGTTCCATCATCAGCACCATGTAAGAAGTGAACAGCAGCAGTATATGCCTGCAGCCACAGTGACAGGAAGACTCAGACAGGAGGCTCCCTGGGGCTTGTTGATGAGCTAGTCTATGCTAACCAGCAAAGGAAAACCAGAGTTGCAATTCTTTTGCTAACTTCTCAAAGGCATATTTCATAGTTACTCACTGGCAATTGGTGTTGCAGATGAGAAATGAGTGACAGGCAATTTCTTTTTGCATTGCAGGTAACGTATCCTACCCCCCCACCCCCAGTCAAATTTATTTTGCATAATGAATTTCTTAGACTTCAACATTTTATTGTACTGTGTCTGAAAGTTTTTATTTTGTTCCATGTTCCCTGGGCTGAGTATATTCTGTGTGGAGGCTTTCAGATTGGTTCAGCTTAGAAGAACTGCTCACTCATTACTTCTCTTCATTCCTCACATCTATTCCCCATTTCTAAAACTCTCATTATGAGGTAGGATGTGTGATACAAGACCTATCCCATTGATCTCGTCTTCTAAGATTATCTTATCCTTTCACTTTTAATTATACTAATTATCTTACTCTTCTAGTTAATGAATTTGGTTTCCAGTAGCAAGCATCCTTTCTTTACTACATTTCTTTTACTACAGAAGTATGTACTCTGTTGTTCTCTCTAGTAGCCATACTCATCCTATAATTACCTCATTCTATCTCACTCTTTCCCTTCTCTAGCTTAAATTTTCAATTTTCCTTTTCATTTTTAACCTTTGTTTGCTAAAGGCAATAGCCTTTTGAGTTTATTTGAAAGCTTAGAATGCCATAGCATTATCTCTCCTGTTTTCAGCTTTAAGTTCTCAAAAATCTATACTTGTGAATTTTCACAGGCCAAGAGGACAGCAGATAACAAAGGATATCTTTTTTTTTCTACTTTCTAAATTTCACAAATATAATTTAGTCAACAGAGTAGAAGAGAATGCTCATCGCCATCCCTCTTCACACAAAGAGAATCAGAGACCCTCCTGTGGATTTTCCACTTGTTTAGAACAATTATTTTTATCTTGTATTATGTGACAGGAGGTAGGAAATAAAAAAGTGCAAAAATATCATGCTAAATAAGTCCCATGATCTTAACTCTAAATGTCTTTGTATTGATAGCCTTTCCTTTGTTTGGAAATCCAAACAATTGATATATGCAAAAAATACACAGACCTTCAAAGAGACTAGCTGTCAATACAACAAACAAAACTGAACGTAAAATACTGAATTTTCCATTCTGTTTACCTCCTGGTGCTAAGAAAAAAACATGAATATTTCAAGTACAAATCAAGTTGAAGTCATAGTAATGCAATGAGTAACAAATATATAATAAAAGATATACAATATTGTGTTATATTTTATTGAATTCTCATTCACATATATTATATTTAAATGTAAACAGAGATTCTCACTGAAAACTAAGAAAAATAAATAATACAAATCTTCAGATTACTTTTAAAATTTACAAGAGCTGTTTCTTGCTTGCAAGTGGCTGGGATTTTAGATGAATGTTGGAATGCAAACATTCTCCTCAGTTAATTTATATCAAAGAACTGAGACAAATTATCCCAGATTTCTATTAAAAGGGGATTAATTTAGTTCATCTAAGCTGTTTATCTGATTATCATAAAAAAAAACAGAAACACTACTCCCGTGAAAACAGGAAGAAACAGGATATGAACTCTTGATTATTAATATAAGCAAACCTCCAGATTCAGAGCTGTACTGACTCAGTATTTCCCTTAGGATGAGGTATATTTACGTATTTACTCTGGCTTTCTCATGACTTATATCCATCTTTTCCTTCCCATTTTAATCAGAAACCAGGACTCCTGTGTGTTTTAACTCCACCTGGGAAACTTTTCATCATGGATCAATCTTATTCCAAGATTGCTATCTTCAGCTCAACTTAGAAATGAAGTCATACTTTACCTTTCTTCCTATCTCTGACCAAGCACATCGGGCGAGCTCATTCAAATCTGACATCTCCCTGCACCCAGTTACTGCCTGCCCCAAGCAGCTGTTTCTGATATTTTATACTTCATTCTTTATGGAATTTTAAATCTGTCTTTGTGAAATATCTAGTTATGTTATTTGTCTCCTTATAATGTTTTAATTACTTCTCATTTTTCATAAGAAAGCCCAGAGAAAAGAGGAATCACCCCACAAGCAAGACAGTTAATCTTCTTCCCCATTCTCACCTGTACCATACACTTGCTTTAGCCACAGTGACTTTGTGCCAGTTCCTAGAAGTTACGTACTTTTTCCCCTCCATTCCACATTTCTGCAAATACTAGCTCTTTAAGATATGACACTGTTGTTCTATTTACCTAAAGACACATCCTCTAGGAGACCAAGCCAATGTCCTACTTTCACTCATTCATAACACGTTACACATATTTATCACTTAGAGCATTCATAAATTAAAGACTATGTGGTTAGCTATAATTTTCTCTCCTCCCTAGGAAATGAGCCCCAGGAGAGTAAGGGTTATGTGTTATTTTTCCTGTGCTGGCGAGGCAACCAAAGGATTCACACAATATTCATATGTTCTACCACTGAGCCACGTGGCTAGCCATGGAAACAGCCTTCCAGATCTACAAAGATACTTTTTCATAGATGGAATGTACACAATGTGGAGTTATTGAATTTATAAAACAAACTAGAATAACAACAATCATGGGGAATTGATACTTAATGCTACATTGAAGAAGTAGGGAAGTAATTCTTTACAAAGAGCGACCAATACTTACCCAAGTCTAAGGAAGTTTGATCAACCTTGAGAAACCCTGAATATGGCTTGAATACTAGCTCTTAGAACTATGTGATCAAATATATATTAGGAGAACAGAATGACAAATTTATAGAAGCAGCAATCTCTTTAACAACTATGGCAAACTCATTACATATTAGGAATGATGGCATGTAATTGATTTGGGCTCAATCATTTAATCCTCACTGAAAATAACAATGAATTCCATTATTCTCCCCACTTAAAATTATTAAAATTGGGCTTCCACTATGTGGCATACCTGAAGTCACAGCAAAATAATTAATACATTTATCTAGAATTAAAACTCACTTTTCTTTTACTCTAAGACCTAAGGGTTTTCTTTCAGGTTTTTGTAGTACTTTATTGTTTTGTTTTTCCAGAATTAGTCTTGCTACTTGTCTCAGGCTGGCCTGAAACTCACTATGGATCTCAGGGCGGCCTGGAACTTGCATTCCTCCTGCTTCAGCCTCCTAGGAGTGGGGATTACCAGAGTGTACTACCATGCTGACCTTCTTAAGTTCTTAACTACTCTGCAATGTTTTCTCTTACATTAGAAACCAGCCTATATAGCACGTTGGGAAAAGACGCTTCTACTCTTTCTCCAATTTATACTTAAATGATGGTTTAAATCCAAGTGTTTGCCAACCGCCTTCCACTTCCAACATTCAATAGAGTGTGTGTGTGTGTGTGTGTGTGTGTGTGTGTGTGTGTGTGTGTGTGTATGGTGCCATAGACAGAATATAGTATAACTGACACTTAGTGACCAAAAAATACAATTAAAATTTAGTAATGTATCATTACCAGCCTACTTTAAATTTTCTATAAGAAATTGAGGTAACTGAGCATTTGACTAGGTGATGATCTCTCAAGAAATATTATCGAAGCAAGCAGAAGAAATAGCAACATTAAAACAACAAACAAAAATCAGAAAAAAGAAAGAAAAATCTGTCTGAGTTTCAGAGTTCAAGAACAAGGAAAATTACTAGTCCTAATGTTTAAATCATATAAACATCCAAGGCAAGTGGTTCAAGGCTAAATGAAGGCAAGGCTTATCAAAAGTTACAAAAAAAAATTAAAAACTAAAATCACGACTCATTCAACGGCATCTTCGTGTTGTTCAGATCAGAAAGAAATCAAAGGGGACAAACGTGATCCTTTCCAAACAGCTTTAAAACTAAAATAGAGGATTGTGAATGCCTGTTTACAGATATTACAGTCTACAAATCAATTGTTTAAAAAAAAAAAGCACCCTTCTTTCTTTTGCTCATACAACATAATGCTGCAATAGTTACCCAAGCTGCAAGAGTCACCGAGAAAGTAGAGAAGAGTGAATGTTCAAAGCACTTGACAGAGAGTCCACTTAATGTAAAATGCACAGGCCAGGACCCTGTGATAGCCTTCCTAGAGCCATCTCTAAACTAAACTCTTGTGTCTTTTCTTTTTTCTCCCCCCTCCCCAAGCACTGAGATCTCTGCAAGTGCTCCACCGTGCTTGGTATAGATTTATAAAAATGGATTAATTTAAGATATAAGAACAGATAGCAAGAAGCCTGCCACGGCCATACAGTTTGTAAGCAATATAAGTCTCTGTGTTTACTTGGTTGGGTCTGAGCGGCTGTGGGACTGGCGGGTGACAGAGATTTGTCCTGACTGTGGGCCAGGCAGGAAAACTCTAGCTACAAATACTTGGTGGGCTATTCTGGTGAGAGTTTAGAAGAACAGAATGCCAAGAGACATTGCCCAAATATTTATGGTTTCTAATCAAATTATAATGTTGTCTGCTGCCACAATGTCTATACGCCCTATGGTAGGTTGACTGAAGAAGAGGAGACTAAGCCCTGGTTTAATGATGGTTCTGCAAGAACAGGACAGATGCAGCATTACAAAGGCTTTCTGAGACAACCTTGAAAGCACCAAAGAAGGGAAATCTTCACACTGAGCAAAACTTTCAACAGTGCACATACTTCATACATTTTGTTTATAAGGAAAAAATGGCCAGATGTGCAATTGTTCACTGATTCATGGGTTGTAACCAATGGTTTGCCCCAGATGGTCAGGGACTAGAAAAGAGCAGGATAGGAACATTGGTGAGAAAGGTATCTGGTGAAGAAGTATCCGGATAGATCTCTGAAAATGGGTGAAGGATGTGAAGATACTGTGAACCATGTAAATGGTTCTACAAAAAGTGACTTCAGCAAAGGAGAAGTTCTTTAATCTTGTGGATAGGAGGACCCATTCTGTGAACAACCAGCCTGTTTCCCCAGCCATTCCTGTTATTGCCCAAATGGGCCCATGAACAAACGGTCTTGGTGGCAGAAATGGAAGTTATGCAAGGGCTCAAGAGCAAGTACTTCCACTCACCAAGACTGACATGGCTATAGCTGCTGCTGGGTGCCAGATCTGCCAACAGCAGAGACCAGCACTGATCACCAGATATGACACCAGCTCCCAGGGTGACCAGCTAGCAACCTGGTGGCAGGTTGACTACATTGGACCATTGCCTCCATGGAAAGGACAATGCTTCATCTTTACTGGAGCAGATACTTATTCTGGTTATGGATTTGCCTTTCCTGCACATACCACTTCTTCCAAAACCACCATCTTTGGACTACAGAATGCCTTACCCAACATCATGGTATTCCACACAGAATTCCTTTTGACCAAGGAACTCACTTCACAGCCAGAAAAGTTCAACAGGTGGCCCACAGTCATGGAATCCACTGGTTTTAACACGTTCCTCTACCACCTTTAAGCAGCTTCGCTGATAGAAAAGAAGAATGGACTTTTGGAAACACAGTTAAAGTACCAATTAGGTGGCAGTAGCCTGAAGGGCTGGGGCAGGGTTCTCCAGAAGATGGTATATGCTTTGAATCAGCATCCAATATATGGTATAGTTTCTCTTAGAGTCAGGATCCATGGGTTCAGAAATCAAGGTGCAGGAAAGGGAATGATTTCACTCATTATCACCCCTAATGACTCACTAGGAAAATCTTTGCTTTTGAATTGGAAGCTCAGACATCCACCCCAGCCACTTTGGGCCTCTGATGCCCATAAGCCAACAGATTAAGAAAGGAATAACAGCTGGGCTCTGGTGGCGCACGCCTTTAATCCCAGCACTTGGGAGGCAGAGGCAGGTGGATCTCTGAGCTACAGAGTGAGGTCCAGTAAAGTTGCAAAGCTACACAGAGAAACCCTGTCTCAAAAAAAAAAAAAAAAAAAAAAGGAAAGAAAAGAAGAAAGGAATAACAGTGGTAGGAGAGTGACTGATCAAGATTCCCAAAGTGAAGTTGGATTGCTTCTCCAAAATAGAGGTAAGAAAGGTTATGTCTGGGTGCAGGAGATTCTTTAGGGCATTCCTTGGTGCTACGATGTCCTGTGAATAGAGTCAATGGGAAACAACAACCTAATATAGGCAGGATGACCAAGTGCACAGACCAATTAGGAATGAAGGCATGGGTTACTCCTCCAAGAAAACAGCCCAAGACCTGTGGAGGTGGTTGCTGAGGGTGGAAGAAATACCGAATGGATAGTAGAGGGAAGTAGTTATAAATATCAGCTAAGGCCACATGACCAATAGCACAAATTATGGTTATAATTGGTGTGGGTGTTCCTGTAATATTCTGTAAAGAATGTGTTTGTACAGATATTTATGTTTTCGTTCCTCAATTACCTTATCATATAATGTAACATCAATTAGAAGAATATCAGCGGTTATCATATTTAAGTTTGAAATTCTAAAGGAATGTCCCTCAAGGACAGACACCTACTCTAAAATTTATAATGCATTTGTGCTGTAGGAGGGACAGTTATATTAAGTTAGGTGTGATTATGACATGATTAAATAATGTGCTTGTGATTATATGTAGGATAGTCATATCATGTTAGACATAATTATGACCTGGTTATTGTTTTCATTTGGAAATTAAACATGACATAAAGAGATATGATTATGTGTCAAGTTGACAAGGGGTGGACTTATGATGGCTATTCTTGGTTGTCAACTTGGCTAACTGGAATTAACTATAATCCAAGTGTTTAGGTACACCTGTGAAGAGCTTTTTTCTTAATTAAATCATTTGAAGAAGGAAGACCCCATATTTAATCTGCATCTTTTGAGGTGGGAAGATTCACTTTTAATCTAGGCCATACCTTCTACTGCCAAACTATTTAAAAGACAGTGAAGTTGGTTCTTTCTTTGCCTACTTCCTCTTCTCTAAGGCAAGTCAGTAGTTCACAATTTTGGAAACTACTTTTTGGGATTCTGCTGTATACTGAAGACCAGTACTGACATCCAGCCTCATGGACTGAACAACTACTGGATTTTTTAATTTATAAGTTATGTTCTTCAAAACACCAACTAATACACATATCTACCTAAGAGGCATACATCTTCCTGGTTATCTTGGATGCCTCAGTTAACTAAGTAACTCAAAATCCTTTAGCAGGGATTGAGAACAGAACCACATTTGAATGATATAAGAAACAGTACAGTCAATGCTTTTTTCCCCCTTAGGCATTCAAGAGACATGTCATAAGAAACTTTCAAGATATGTGTGATGAACTATTAACAGAAAACAAAGAAAGATGATCAATTTCTGGAAACATGACAGATTTGTTCCACAAGTACTTTTCTCAGTGCCTCATCTTTAAGTCCTTCTGTTGCAAGCTGTTCTTTCTGGAACAGAAAATGAGATGTTTAACGTTGCCTCTCTCTCTGATTTGGGTGGGGTTGTTACAAAGCTTTTAAACATCTTCTACTTCGTGTTATGTTGCATGGCCAAGATTCAAGGACATGAGTATGAAATCTTGCCAACTGCTACTAAATTGAATCCAAAGACTCATTTTGTAATTCAGGGTTTCAGGTTCAGGCTGCACTCTAATTTCACTATAAATGAAACCATCCTCTATAATTTAGTGGGCTTTTTTCATTCATTTTGATGGATTTCTGAGAATTTTGTGTAAGTATGTGCTTATTCATCCAGTTTCTTGAATGAAAACAATGATTTATTCTGTACCTATTTATGAAAGACTATTAATTTCTGAGAAAATCCAGAGGGAAAAGTTTATAAGCCAAGAAGTAAATAATTCAAGATAAACTTTACTCAATTTTGGAAAGGAAAATTGTAACAGACAGAGAAAATTGTAGTAGAATATTATTTGAAGGTGTGTTACTTTTGTTTATGTTGTATTTGTCAACTCTGTGAAGCTGTGTTACTGTGCCTGTCTAAACCACCTGATGGTCTAATAAAGAACTGAATGGCCAATAGCAAGTCAGGAGAGAGAAATAGGCAGGGCTGGCAGGCAGAGGAGATATATAAAAGGAGAAATCTGGGAGGAGAGAAGAAGTAAACAAAGAAGGAAGAGGAGGAATCCAGGGGCCAGCCACCCAGCTACACAGAAAGCCACAGAGTAAGAGTAAGATTTACAGAAGTAAGAGAATGGGAAAAGCCCAGAGGCAAATGGTAGATGAGATAATTTAAGGTGAGGAAAGCTGGCTAGAAACTAAGCCAAGCTAAGGCCAGGCATTCATAATTAAGGATAAGCCTCCATGTGTGATTTACTTGGGAGCAGAATGTAGTCTCAAATATTTTATTATTTCATTTTACTTTTATGCTCAGGATCAAACCCTGGTTCTGTCATGTGCTTTATTATCTAATCTGGCCTCATTTTTCCTATCTCATTGCCTTGTATTCTTCAGGTTCTCCATTATCAACATATACTAACAAGATTAGCTTTTTAAAATTCAAGGAAGATGTCTAGAACTATTGCCTGTTAGCCCCAAACTCCTAGCCTCAAGAAAAATGCACATTTCCATCTACCAAGTTAAGCTTGAATTTTAGCTAAGTTACTCAGTCCCCAAGTCACAAACACTAAACTCAGATTTTGAACCCATAGATTATATCTGAGTGTATAATGTTTTTAATGTTTAATTACGTTTAGCATCTTAAAGTTTCACCAGCTCTGAGAACACCTTCCCTGAGCATCCTTTGCCTCAAATTGCTTCAGTTCAATCCTGGTTAATATCATTGACTCTCTCTACTTCAAGAAATATATGCATAAACATTTCTCTTACACCCTATTTTATTTCCCTCTTGGTTGCATGTCTTCTTCCTATGTTTTTAATCCCATATATTAAAAAGCTTCCTCCTCTACCAATCCGTCACTTATGTTTTCTACCTAATTCTCAAATTTATTACCACTGGCCTTTATATAATCTATTTTATTATGGCTGTATATCACTTTGCTTTTTTCAACTTAAAAATATTTTTGTTTGTCTTTATATCACAATACATCAATTGCAGATTAGATGGCAGAACTTCTCATTCTTGACTCAAGATGAAATGGAGAACAGGCATGGTGAGTCACACCTGTACTCCCAGAATTTCCTGTGATCCCTGCATTTGAGGAGCTGATGCAGGAGGATCAGAACTTTAAGGCCAGCCTTAGCTTCATAGCGTGCTCAGAGTTCTCTGGGTTACATGAAAACTTGCCTCAAAAATCTAAAACTAATCACCCTATGAATAAAAGATGCAACAGACACAACAGATGACTCAGAATGGCATCTCCTGGGGAACATGATGGCAGAAGAGAGCTGAAGAGCAAAATGGGGAAATTCCTAGGAACAGAGGAAGGAAGACAGTTTAAGTTAGTTTTCACATTCTGTAGCAAAATACTTGATAAGAGCAAAGGGGGTTTGGGGACTCACCTCATTTTCTCCATTTTTATCCAGTATTGGGATCACATCTCATCAATGTTGTCAACCCAAAAGAAACCTCTCTGGAACCTTGCCCCTAGACATACCCAAGGAGTGTTATCATACTGATTCTAAATCACATCAACTTGACCATAAGTTTTAGCCATCACAAATAAATAAATATGCACAAATGAGAAATACAACTGTCTTTTGTTTTATTTATTTATTTATTTATTTATTTATTTATTTATTTATTTATTTATTTATTTTTGGTTTTTCGAGACAGGGTTTCTCTGTGTAGTTTTGGTGCCTGTCCTGGATCTCCCTCTACAGACCAGGCTGGCCTTGAGATCACAGAGATCTGCCTGGCTCTGCCTCCCCAGTGCTGGAATTAAAGGCATGCGCCACTGCCGCCCAGCAAATACAACTGTCTTTAAAGTGATCGAAAGACTTATAAACATCCCATGGGCCCAAGTTTCCCTCACCTCAATTAGCAAAGATTATTTGACAGTTACTAGGAATTTACATACTTTATTACTTTCCTAAGGAGGGAGTTGAGTAAGAGTTGGTATTGCACAACACAGACATTAGACATGCCTTCCTCATGATTCCACATTGCACTGTGGGGACTTTAGAACAGAGAGAAAGGGATTAAAATAGTTAAACTCATTCAGTAGCTAATTCTCTGAAGTCACTGAGTTCCTTCTCTCCACATTTTTTTTGCCTCTTATCTAAAACAAACTTGACCCAGTATATACTGTAAGTATCAGAGACCACTGCAAGTAAGTGAATTTCCAAACTAGGCTTCAAAGGCAATTGTGTTTCTTATTTTACTTATCCTCAGGTGTGTAATGGGCAATTAATCAGCCCGACACACTCCAGATCAGGTCAATGTCATTGCTTGCTGCTGCCACATGATGGCGCTGCTTACAGATGGTGCTTAGTAATTTGGGGCTGTTATAATGGACACCTGCTTCTACGTACATTCCTGCCATGGCTTTATATAGCCTATGGAAGATGAAATCATTTCCCAAATGATAAGCTCATGCACAATAACTAGCATTTAGGCTTCCAAGGTTCTCCAGGCTCAGTTACATTAATTACACAAGTGGCCACCAAGCAACCAGGTGTGTTAACAATGAGACTGGAGTGTCTCTGGCTTGTATAATTTTTCTCTAAAATACCATCTGTTATGCCTCTAAACAATGATATAATCACCCAACCATAGGCCCAGCTTTCCCTCTCCCCAAATACTGAGGACTATTAGACTATTTCCGGCAACCCATATTTTTCAGTACTTTCTCAGCAGGGAGTAGATCATGAACTGTTAATTCCCATTGTAGAAATCAGCAAAGCCTTCCTCATGCCAGCCTTTCATTGCAAGGCCACCAAACCAGGGACATAGGGATCCAGATATCCTTAACCCTATTTTGCTGGTGGATAGTACACTGACTCCGTAGTAAATTTATGTTCAGTAATTTGGTAGTACACTAAAGGACCCCCCAAGCAAAAGATACAGTGAAACTCACTGTAGACCAGAGGGGTAAGCAGTGATTTTCTAAGAAAATGACATTTAATCTGAGATCTTAATGAAAAAACCTTAATTTCCTATTGGCATCTCAGGCAGAGCCTGGAGAAGTGAGACATTTGATGCACTAAACAAAAAGACAAAATTATTGCATAGGGATGATCAAGGGGAAACAAAGAGGCAAAGATCAGAGGAAACTTGGACTAAATGGTCTCCAAAACACTTGCAAATTATTATCTTTAGCAGTCAATGCCCCATTGGAAATCAGGAGTCAAAGCAGATTCATTTAAGAATAGTCTTCAATGAAACCAAAAGGAAAAGAAATTAAAGGTATGTCCTGTAATACACAGATGGCACCTTCTGCTGTAATCAAGTCTTCTACAAGCTGCTCCTATGGGACCCCAGTGTCTCTACTCTCAAAAAAGTTACCTCTGATATACTGATAATGTATTTGCATGTCCTGTGGCATTAGGTGCCCTACTTCCTTGTTAAAGATACAAAACCTCCAAGGTCAGAAGATAATGGGTCAAGTATATGAGACAAATCTTTTCTGCTACACAGGAATAAATTAACGCAGGTAGGTGATCACTGGAATAGAGAAAAAAAGATATGGAATTTACATTTAAAATCAGCTGTGTGAACATAATGAGAAGATTATGTGCAAGGCTTACTGTATTACATTTCCAGGCTTTCTCTGGAAACAAATTTTTCAAGGGAAAAATAGCTAAATGAACATGAATGACAAGATGCTAAAGCCTATGACACAAAAACACTTGAAAAATTTTGCAAAGGTATTTCAACAGAGAAGGGGAAAACACATGACAGGATAAAATGTATTCCTGTCTATTTAGGATGCCCCTCTCTGGATAGTCTGGTATAGATGAAGGAAAGACTCGTGATTTCATTTCTTCTATATGTCTTGCTCTTTCAGAGACCACACAGGGGATTATTAAATGGCTTTTCTTTATTATTTGCTAAGTTTGATTCTTCTCACAAATTGTGAGTGGTTCCCATGGGAACCTCTGGATGTGTTATAAGAGCAAAACAGACCACAGATGGTCATTCACATCTTTCCTGACAGCAAAATACTTTATTCATTATTCCTGTGAAAGCATTATTTTAGGACATTTGAATCCAAGATCTATGAAATAAGTCTGTTTGTTGCTAGTATTCCATCAACATCCCAAGGGAAAACAATCATGGAAATGTTTTCACTCAAAAGAAAAAAATAAAATCTAAAGTTATTTGCACACAATCTCAAAAAGATTATACCAGAATATAATATCTCCTGGGTCTTAAACAATTTGGGCTAGTCTGCCTACCAAAGTTCTGAATGGAGCAGAATTAGAATTTAAAAAGGGAAAAATGAACTCAACTACAACATGAACTCTAAACAACACATATGATCACTTCATCAGACTGCCAATGTAAACTTCAGTTATATCACAACATGAAATTATATTGCTTCAGTTATGATTTATGTAAGATAAGGTATAGTGGGAGAGAGGCTGTAAAAAAAACTGTGCATATGTATGTGTTTTGCTTGACAACAGGATCTTTCTTAAGCTCTTTAAATGAAAATATAAGCATAGCTTTCCCATGTTTCCAACATTTTCTATATCTCTAGCTAATACAAACATCATCTCTCACCTAGGAGACAGAAAAGTCTTCCAATTTCAATCTAGTCCTTTCTCTATACAACAGTATTAACAATCTAGAAGACAAAAAGATTACTACTTAAATACTCAACAAGCTCTCACCTCAGAGTATAAAGGGGACGGCTTCACCATTTTTTACCAGTTTGTGTAAGGACCACTGTTGAATATCTCCTTCTCACAAAACTCGGAATTTTATTAATTCCATTTGTTAATACCATGCTGCTTCATTTATGTTTACCCTTAACTTTACTCAGATTTTAGTCTTCAATATTCCTATGAGACTTCATTTACCAAGGTGAAGAGCCACCAAATCCAGTTCTCAGAAACTGCTTCTCATATAACTGATTCCTCTTTCTTCCTTGATATTGTTTCTGTTCATCAAGTTATTAGGAAGTTCTAGTTCCCTTCTACACCACTCATTGATCTTCTTTCCTAAGGTTATCAAGATAACCTTTGACTACCTTCACTACTACATTGCTCTTCACAGCCATTTCTTTTACTTGAGAATTTAGACATCACTCTTACATCAGTTAACTCCTAAATTTTTTCTTTGACCCATTCAACTACTGACTCCAAGCCTTTAAAGTCAACTCAATACCTTACTTCACTGTGTAGATACATATGAAATCTTACTAAAACTCAGTGACTTCACACAGAAACTAAGTTTGTGGGATGCAGTGGGGTCTGTTGATCTCAGATGGGTTCATGAGGCAGCTCTTCTTCAAACTGTAGAAGTGATCATACTTAGCAGGCCTGACTTTGTCTTGCAGGCTTTTCCTTGAGGTTGAAGCAAAAGAATATTAGCCATTCAGAGGAAGCAATTATCACAATGATTTCATAACCCTAAATGACTGTGCCTCAATACTTTCTTTCACTTTTAACTCTAACGGCTTGTTGGGTAAAGGCATTCATTGGTACTGGTTACCTGGATTCTCCTGTTTCCATCTCCCATCATACCTTAGCACCATTGGGATTACAGGCACACTTGTATGCACAGCATTATGTGGCTATGTAGATTTAAAATGAGGGGTTCATGTGTGTGTAGCACACCCTTTACCCACTGAACCAACACTCTAGCTCTCAAAAAGTATTTTAATAATAAAGATTTCCAATCCCAGAGAAGAGGCAAAACAAATCTTGCTTGCCTATTACGAGAAGAAGAACAAAAGGCAGTTGCAAGGAAGGGATGCCCAGCTTCAAGTAATTAACAGAAAACATGAGTTGTATATATAAACAGAATGTTCCCAATTCAGTCATGCTTAAAAGTTGTATGAGAGACTTTTCCCCTTCCAAGATATATAGGTTTAAAAGCTTTTTAATGAATTATAAAAAGAAAAATAAACTTCTAGTGCCTATTTTAGGCTGACTAATTTGTTTATTAATAAAACATGAATGAAGAATGAAGAAGACAGGTATTTGAGGTTTCAAATTCTTAAGTGCAAACTGAAGTATCTGTGTAGAAACCATTGCATAAGCCCCAGGGGAGGTTTGTCAGAAAAATAATAAGAATGCAGCTCAGAAATAGATTTCCCCAACAGAGAAAAAACAAAACAACAACAACATATGTTCTCTACCTGGATAGAACTACTTACAGTTTCAAATGTCAAGAGAAGCCAAGGGGAAGGAGACCTCCTAATTGTCTGAGTATGTTATTTTGCTACCAATTAACAACAATGACAGTGATATACTATGTGTTACAGAAAGCTAAAAGAATGAATTTTAAAAGCTGTCAGCATAAAATCTGATAAATCTATTTTATCTTTAAAATCTATTTAACCTGCCTGTGTACTAAAACATTGACCTTACCCAAGATTACCTATAATCTCAGCTTTCAGGAATCAGATAAAAAATAGCATAAGACTAGTTTACCATATAAATAATAGAAATGATCATTTAACTAATAATATAAAGGCTTCTTTAAAATGCTACTGTAAGTAGAGTGTAACATGTAACATTACATTGTAAAGTTAAAAACCGCCATCTCTATATTGGAGATGAGGAAACAGGTAGCTTTTCTGTAGACATTCCCATTAACCACATAGTTTGACTCCAGAGAACAGACTTTTAACCTTGTGGTAAATTCTTCTTAAAAAAGCTAGAAGTCAATTTACAAAGTGCTTGCAATTTGTCATGTATAGTACACAGCCTTTATTAGACTACTGGCTTTTAAATGCATAGAAATATTCCTAGCTTCCTAATTAGACATTTGAACTATAGTCTTACATATGTCAATTTCTCTACATCTTGAAATTTGAGAGACAGAGAGAGATATATCCAGGGATACAAAGAGAGAGGGAGAGAGAGAGAGACACAGAGAGAGAGACAGAGAGACAGAGAGAGAGGGAGAGAGGGAGAGAGAGAGAGAGAGAGAGAGAGAGAGAGAGACAG
>CABHPR010143493.1:5854-23401 GCA_902168415.1 Peromyscus melanophrys | reverse complement strand
TTATGTTATCAGTATGAGAAACTAAAAACCCATAAATCAACAAGTAGCCTATATGACATGTGGTTCTTACATTTTGACTAACCATTCAATTCATTTCAAATCACTCTCCTTATATTTTAGTTTATTTGCTTGCATAAACATAGAGAAAAACTACACATGACCCAGACTAGCATCTATACAGCAGGTTGATTGAAACGCAACAATAAAGACAGAATTTCAAGGCACATTTCCTATGACCTGAGGGAAGGCTACTTTCTAGTAATAAAGCTCTCCATCTTCAGCATATAAGCCTGAAGGTGCTTTTAGGGTGTAGCAAAAAAGTAAGTGGGGTGGGGGGAGTGGTTTATGAAAAATGCACGAAGCTCAAGTTGACCATTTACAATCAGTGACAGATTTCTCAATAAATCTCTCTACTGACAAAACTGCCATTTATCCTCCCTTGATACGAATCCTGTGCTCTACTTTGAAAATCACCCCATGGAAACACAGATCCCTTAGAACAAAACTGTAAACTATGGAGTTTCCACAAGGCAAGTGCCTTTAGTACTATATCCCTGCCTGACTGAACTTGAGGGCCACCATATGGCAAATGCAACATTTCTGAAATAATGAAAATCTAATAGCTGACCCAAGAGTTTTACTCACTTGAAAATTTATCTGGTTTACTCTAAATCATAAAAACAAATCTCTCCCATTACAGCAGAATCAATACAATATACAGGCTCAATGCAAAGAAAATCTACAATAGTTTAGTATTTGGGAATGTGGTAAGAAAATTAACAGGCTCACTGGAGAGACACTACAAGGGTGTGTGTGTTTTTTCACGTGTGTGTGTGTGTGTGTGTGTGTGTGTGTGTGTGTGTGTGTGTGAGAGAGAGAGAGAGAGAGAGAGAGAGAGAGAGAGAGAGAAAGAGAGAGACAGAGACAGAGACAGAGATAGAGACAGGGACAGAGACAGATAGACAAACATCATCAGAAGGCGTAATGTTTCATTGACATCCAAAGGTAATTCAGATAAATATCCAAAAGCATTCCATTTGTAGCTCACAGATGATCACATTTGTCCTTGACTTTTGCTTGTCTCTGATCCAAATTATTAACACAGCATAATATAATAAACTGCCACATATTGGAATTGTCCCAAGGCATTTTGTCACATGAAGAAAGAGAGACATTAACATTTACTGACTCATTGAATTTAATCATCAGCAGATAATTATTACGTTCATTCATCAACCTCATAAGATTCATATATTCTAGTCTCACACACCAAGAAACAGGATGTTTCAAGTCAAAGGTTAGAAAATTACAATCAATATCATTCCTATTTTCCTGAATAAATTTATTAACTGTATATAGATTTACTCAATAATTACAGAACAAGAAATAGAATATACTTAAGGCTAAGGGTATCACATTGAAATTAGTCCTATTGTGACTTTTTTAATTTTCTTAAGAGACCAAGTCTCACCAGCACCAGTTAACGGGGAGTACACAATAATTCCAATTTGGGGGCAGACTTCCTGTGCCCTAGAATGAAAAGAAGGAAGCCTTCAGGTAAATCAATATTGGACAAGCCCTGTGGGAGCATGATGGGAACCAGATAAGGTGTTACCAATAGCCTCTTTACCTTTTGACAAAGGGTAGAGTTTTGACAATGTTTTATCATATTTTATGATAGTCGCTTATTTTTCACAGTTTGCCTCTATTATCCAAACCACCTTCAACTAAAAAAAATAAATAAATAAAGCTCAGTCTATCCTTGATACTATCCTAGGTTTTATATGATTATTTTCAGGCATCAAAATGGCAGAGCCACAAGTCTCCGCTCTAAAGGATTAATGAGAACTCTGAGACTGAAGAGAGCTGGAATGTGACATGGACAGAGGGCCAGGCCAACAAGATGACTAAGTGTACCTGAAGCCCCACAACATGTACAGATCACTGTGTTTCACTAGTGTGTGGACTAAATAACAAAGAATTGCTTAAGTGTGACCTTACTAGGAAACAACAGAATGCTATCAGGACTAATTTGATTAAGCTACAGGAGAACACAGATGTCTATTCCGAGTCACAAACTCTTTACCCTTCTCTTACTATTTTTAAATAAGCAAAGAAATGTCAATCACCATTTTAGGGGAGACCATTGCATCTAGGTCAAAAGACCCTGACAGTCCCCCATACCTCTCACTTTCCTGAGGGAGAAAGACGGCTCTCTCTCTCTCTCTTTCCCTCCCTCCTTCTTTATTTTTTTCTCTTCCATCCTCTTTCCTTCCATTGTTCCTTCTCTTCCTGCCCGTGCATGCACACATACACATCTGACATTCTCTACATATATATCTCACTTTATATAAGTAAAATAAAACTATTATGAAAAAAGATAGTGCGGGGTTGAGAAATCTACAAAATACCTGTGAAGATTTTGTTTCTTAGAATACCTTAAAGCAGTGGTTCTCAACCTGTGGGTTTCAACCCATTTGAGTCACCTAAGACCATCAGAAAACATGGATATTTATATTACTATTCATAACATTAGCAAGATTACAGTTATGAAACAGCCACAAAGATATTTTAGGGTTGGGAGATACTATAACCTGAGGAACTGTATTAAAGGATTGCAGTATTAAGAAGGTTGAGAACCACAACATTAGAATACCACACAGATGAAGATTTAACTGATTTTCATACATAGGATCTTAATGTTTAATTTGACTAAATACACTTAATTGAAGACTTCCAATGATCCAGGCACTGTTTTATTTCAAGTTTCCACTTTCAAGTTTAAACATAAGCATGACTATTAGGATCCTAGTCCAGATCAACAAATGCAATCCAAGCCATTTCCTCAACCAAGCACATCACTTTACAACCAAAGGAGTTATCTACTACAGGTAGGCAAGTTGGCACGTACCCTTCACTACCATTCTGCACTTGTGTCTGCTGGGGAACACTAGGCTTATGTAGTCAGGGCTGAACTTTCTATGATTTTCAGTCAAGAATTTCCCCATTAGCACCTTTTGGAAACCCATAAAGAGGATATATACTCTAAATTAGTCATGATCCACCATGGGAACTGGGTACTTGATTAGGTGAAAGGAAATCCTGTTTTAGTGACTCATACTTGCTGGAAACAACAACAATAATAATAAGGACATAGGGTAGAATCATAATCCATAAAACAGCATCACGGTTAACGTCAACGAAACAGACCACAGGGCACACTAAAGTTGTAAAGTTATGTCAACTGCTCCAACAGAAGTTGCTGCAGATACCCAAAACATGAAGGGAGATAGGGAGAGCTCATGTCTCCTCTGTGACTGCTAGGTTTCTTTCTGTACCCAGAGAACACAGCTACTAACCTTTAACCCCTTCTGATTTTACTTTACCTTCTTAGTACTAAGTAAAGTGTGACAATTCTCTATCTGAAACACTTGGAACAAGTTGTGTTTCAGATCTTGGAGTAGGCTTTTTTTTTAATTTTGTTTAGACTTTTGGACATTTGTAGCATGAATCTTAAAAGGTCTTAATTAATAAAAACAAACCCTGAGACAGGTATGGGGGTGAATGTTGAAAGATCAGAGAAACAAAACAGGCCACAGCCAACCTCACCTCATCAGTTCCTCAGCTGATCTCATTTCCTCAGACTGGAAGCCTCTGTGAACTCATCGGAATGGATCTCAGCTGAACTGCTGCTCAAAAGCCTGAAAGCTTAACCAGGCTCTAGTTCTCGGTCCTCACACCTTATATACCTTTCTGCTTCCTTCCATCACTTCCTGAGATTAAAGGCATGAGTCACCATGCCTAGCTGCTTCCAGTGTGGCTTTGAACTCACAGAGATCCAGAGGGATCTCTGCCTTCAGAATGCTAGGATTAAAGGTGTGTGTGCCACCATTTTCTGGCCTCTATATCTAGTGGCTGTTCTGTTCTCTGACCCCAGATAAGTTTATTAGGGTGCACAATATATTGGGGAACACAACATCACCACATTTCCTCTTTTTTTGTCTAAAACTAAAAAAGTTTATAACTAATACAAGAAAAACTATATCCAATAAGTATATAAAATATATATAGTCAAGAATTACATTAACAATGTCCAGTCCATTAACATTTGACAGATTCAGACAAAAAAAAATTATGACTTATCCTATTTAAAACAAGTAGTTCCTTTTTAAAATTAGATTCAATAATCTCCCCTTTTATCTTATCATATCCATATTCTCTTTTTAAAATTAGATCCAAAAATCTACCTTTTATCTTATCATTTCTATATCTTCCCTTTTTTCTTTTTAGAGTAGATTCAATGATCTACTCTTTTATCCTATTATTTCTTTATCTTTTTTTCAGAGTAGATTCAATGATCTACCTCAGATATTTACAAGCATAATTGATTCAAACATCCCCAAACTGAAATATTCAAAAAATCAAATCCCTTTAAATATCATGACGAAGCTAAAACCCTCTCAGAATTCAGATTAGGGATAATCTGTATGTCTATAACACTCCAAAGAAAGCTATGAACCTGTTTTCTCTTCCCCATCTCTCTCTCTCTCTCTCTCTCTCTCTCTCTCTCTCTCTCTCTCTCTCTCTCTCTCTCTCTCTCATCCTTGACTAAGATTAAAAACTAACCAAAAATGTTATGGTTTGAGTTAGTTCCATCAACTGATTTCCTCATTAAAACTTACAATTGATGCCTTTAATTATATTTAATTACCTTAATGTCTCATCACACTGTGACATCTTAGGTTCATGACAATAGTGCCCAATTATTTGATTATTTATTCTATACTTAGAGGAGCAGAACACTGGATAAATGATTATGGCTATACTTCCTTTCCTCATCTAAAAATCAAAGATGGCAATGGTAATAACCCAGTGTGATGCCTAACATACCAAATTCACTTAATAATGTTAGATTTTACTATGCTAGCAAAATTGTATAAAAAAGGATCAAGATAATTCATTATCTGGATTCAAAAATCACATTATTCTGATGATTCTGAGTCTCACATACTTCATATATAAAATGAGGGATTCTCACCTACTCCTTATATGTTGCTGTGAAGACTGAACAAGAAAATGAGCATTAATGAAACTAAGAATTTGGACACATATTTCATGTAAAATCATATTTTATGACATTTTCTCTGATATCTTTAAGCTACCAATATTTCTGAAAGTAACTTCAAGTCAAATTTACAAATAAAGGAAGACAAATAGAACTGCCTTATTAATATGATCATTGTTGGTTCAAAATCACAAAGAAAATGGGATTTTTTTAACCTATGAAATGAACATGAATCACAAATTATGAGACGGTGAGAAATGCTGAGTTGCCGTAAGACAAGCCCCCCAGAGGACGCAATGTAGCGCTCTGAATCACCCTGAGAAAAGTCACTTATGCAAAGAAGGCACAAAGTATAAATTCATTTGAATCCATTTAAGAGACATGAGAGGTTAAGGGCAAAACAATCACCTCTTTTGGTGGTAGCAGATCTGGTACCAAGTTAGAGCCTCACAGTTGTGAACAGAGGCACCACATTCATAAAACCTAAAAGCCATGGGGAATGTGTTTGTGGTTCTCCTCTAGGAGATCAGAGCATATTCCAGAAATCAAATCCATATTTTTAAAGAAATGTGATTTTTCCTCTTCTCCCCTCCATCACTGCTCCACTTTTTCCTCCTCAACCTTACATGCCTTCATTCTTCTGTCACTTGAAAGGGCAGTTGTAATAGCTTTAGAACTGGGAAGGGAAGGGATGATTAATATTGAAGGAACAAGTGCTTTACATTTAATTTCACTTGCTATTTAAGAATTTCATATATGCCTATAATATGCTTTGATCAAATATAACCCTTCCTTCCCTCTCATTCACTTCCACCTTTATCTCCCAAAAGCAGGCACATTATCTATGGCTTTGACTCTTAAAATTAAATAAAACCAAACAGAAAGGCCATTAGATCTGAGGGATATTATAAAATAATTTACAAAAATGTATAATTTTTGTGTTAATCATAAGTAGAATCACGTGGTTCCACAAACACTGGAAATGATATAAGCATGTGTACTGTTTACCTCCTTAGTTTCCTTTTTTGGCTCTGCAACAGCTGACAATCAGCTTCAGGGTAAACTAGAACCATGTCCACCAGGTTTATGTGGGAACAATTCATGTGTATTTAATTAAATCTATTAAAGTATCATAAAATGATTGTGAACTGCATCAGGATGGAGAGCGTATAAGGGTGGTAGCAAGATATAATGCCTAGTTGCTTTGGGTTTGAAAATGCACCATTAGATCCTGAGTATGACTGTAAGGAGTTAACAGGAAGTAGGCAGAGAGGAGGATGGAGTGGCAAAGATAACATTCCCATATAGATGCTGGACTGTAAAGAGAGAAGACACTTAGCAGCTGAGATGCCACCTCCCTAGCTTTTGTTATCTCCTGTGCCAAGGACCATCAGGCTGAGGAGATGAATGAGTGAGAGGATGAGGCAGTTGATAAAGAAGGGAGAGGCATCAGAAAAGTGTGGAGTCCTATTTAAAAGAAAAATACAAGAGACCACTTGATGGTTGACCAGCTCTAGAGACCCCACCAATTGCCCCTGGATATTCAGTTCTTTGTTCACATCTGGGAAGAACACAGACTCCTGGTGAGCAGCCAGCCAATGGCCCTGAACTCCCTGCAACAAGAACGCTAATCTTTGGGGATTTAGAGCATTTCACTCTTCACCACTGAAACTGGATTTGCATGTGTCTGCCAAAGTCTGCAAGGTTTTTGGAGGTAATCACAACAAGCTCACTTGAAAAGCATTTCACTCTGAAAATGCATTTGCTTGAAAAATGGCACGGTTGAATTCTAGCTTATGCAAACCTGGTAGTGATGAAAACATGATGGTGTAGTGATCAGTCTGAGATTCTGAGAGTTGTATAAATTTACCATAGCAATCTTTTGAAAGATTGATTTCAAAACCTCATTGAACACTGTACAGTTTCTCAACCTCAAACCTCTATCTTGTTTGCAACATCATCTGTGATAGATTATCACTAACAAAGTTATGTGGGTAGTATAAAAGTCAGAAGTCCAAAGGCAGATGTCACTGGACTAAAATTAAGTGACAGTAGAGCTTGTCCTGGAGCCTCACCTCATGAAGGGTAGATAAGAGTGTCTCCTTCCTGTGTTTCCCAGTTTATAGGGATCTCTTAAATTATTGAGCACCCCTCTTCTCCCTCCAAATACAACTGTCATCTGACTCTCACCTCTGCTTCCAGGGCCATATTCTGTCTTGACTCTGTATCCTATTTCCTGTCATTCAAAAAGATGCTACTAGAACAATTCAGTACATTCTTTCCATATCAAGAGGCTTAACTTAGTTTACTTAATGTGCACTAGGATGAAAAAGATAAATGTCACATGTTGTTGTTTTCTTTTTCTCATATAGGGGAGCTAGACTTTTTTCTCAGTGGAGTGAAACTGGGTATATGATTCAGATAATAATGGTACTTATTGCACTAGCAGAGGATCTGAGTTTGTATCCCAGCACCCACATAACAATCCAGGCATAGCTGTTCACACATCTATAAGCACAGTGCTGCAGGGGAAAGACACAAGAGGATTACTGTGGCTTGCTGGCCCTCATCATAACTCCATGATGAGTATGAGACTTTGTCTCAAACGAGTAAGACAGAGATTCAGAGAGTGGGCATCTTGACTGTCTCCTCTAGTATCTACACACACAAACAGGGTGTGTGCTAGCGTACAGCCAAGCAATAAACCATATACACATATACTACACTTACACACATATATAGTCATACAGTCACATACATACACAGAGACATACATAAGTAAAAGGATGAATATTTGCAAATAAAAGAACCATTGAGATGGGGAGCGAGACAGAATAATATGAATATAACCAAAGTAATGTATGTGTGTGTAAATAAATATATATGGAAATTTATATTTTTTCAATATATATGAAAAGTATATATATACATATATGAAAATGTATAAAACATACAAAATCCTATTATTGGCAAAATATGCTATGCCTTGAGATACCTATTTCTTAATTGTTCCTGACCTATGGTAGATACCTAAAATATATATGTTGAAATCCTAACCCCATAGAGATAGTATTTAGAGCTGAAACATTTGAAAGATGATTAGTTAATAAAGGTTATGCCTTTGTGAAAAAGACAAGTGACTTTACAAAATTAACCTGATGAACCCCTTCTACCATGTAAACACACCACAAGCAACAATCTGCAAACCAGTAATTGAACCCCCACTAGTCAGGAAATCCATGTTGGCTTTATCATGGACTCCCTGCCAGCACATCGCTATAAAGATTACATTCCAGTTATTTCGTTTGATAGAATTTTGCTATGGCAGCTCAAATATAAGACAGCTTAGGCAATAGTGGTGTCTATTTTCTTATAGTCATACAAGAAAAACATGTTTTCCTCTTGAATTTCTTTGTAAGAACCTTAAAAATTTTTAAGGTGATTTAGGAAAAGATTGTACATGTGTGCCAGGTCAAGGAAGAGGAATCACAGAGGAGAAGCATAAGGGCAGGACTGCAGATGTAGCTCTATTGGTAGAGTGCTTCTCTCGCTTGCTCAAAGCCCTGAAATTGATACTTCAACACCACATGATCTAGGTAAATATGGTAATACAATGGCTGTAATCCCAGAGATAGGAGGACAAATGTTCAAAGACTACACAGTCAGGTCAAGGCGAGCCTAAGCTATATGAGGCCCTGTTTCACAAAAAATTAATAACCTGGTCTGTAGAAATAGCACAGAAATTAAGGAAACTTGCTGCTGCAGAAGACCAAGTCTCAGTTCCTGGTATCCACATGGTTGCTTACAACCATGTGTAATTCCTGTACCAGAGGGCCTGACACCCTCTTTTGACCTCTGCAAGGACCAGGTCCACACATGGTGCACAGGTGCATACATGAAAGCACTCATACCCACACACAAAATTAAAATAAATAAATCTTATAAATAATTAAATAAATAAATGATCAACAAAATTCCATAAGTATGATGGCTCCCAAGCTGAGGAGAATGGTCCCCTATGTATCTTGATATGTTTCTCTAGGCTTTTGTGTCTGAATTGCCCAGTTCTTGAGACACTCATCAACCAAGCTGCCTTGGAAAAGTACCCTTAAATTCTAACCTTCATGAATACCCCATTAGAATTCCACTGACCATCTACCTCCATGGCTCTTTAACTGTGTTATACTTTCAAGGCAGCTTGAAGTACTTCACAGTTCCAGTATTAGATTACATTACATTCCTTCTGATTCTATCATATCTTAAGAAAGCTGAGATCATAGCCATGGCTGTGATAAAATGTGCTGCATGGAAATTAATGTAGACAGGAAAGAGGGTGGCAGTGTCCAATCTAATTCTAGTAAGTGAGAAGTTATTAAGTCCCCAAGAGATTCATTCACCTCATTACTAAGTAACTGTGGGCATTCATACCAAACAGAAGTCCTTTCTTCCCAGACTGGATATATTTTTTAAAATGATGGAACTTTTTTCTCACTGTGTTAACACATAATCATTCACCTGTTTCAACTTAACCATTTTATGAATAGAACCTTTATTCCTATAGGCTGGAGAGCTGTGAAAATATGACAGACACTACAGGTAACCAGAACCAAGAAACCTTGAGAATCTTGGATTATGAGTTTCTATTTAGGTAATGCTTACACTTAATTTTCTGGTGTATTTACAAAATCCATTCCTCAGAAGGTCACACTGTCACCCACCCATTATGTAAGAAAAAACACATTATCCAAGTATGTTAGACAAATCTCTGTCCTGCTTTTCAAAAACCCCATCTCTTTCCCATAGCCCCTTAAAACCATGCACATGATTTTCTTTGCTTTGCTACTGTCTATGGTGATATTTTATTCGTACTGAAATGTGATTTTATTTGTATGTTAATAAATAAAGTTGCCTGGGGGTCAGAGCTAATAGCAAGCCATAGCAGAAGCTGGGTGGTGGCGGCGGCGGCGGCGGCGGCGGCGGTGGCGCAGCACACCTTTAATCCCGATCACATGACAGGCAGATCTCTGTGTGTTCAAGGATACAGCCAGCATGGAGACACACACACCTTTAATCTCAATACCAACCATAGAGACTTAGAGGTCTGTATAGACAGGCAATGACGAGGAGGTCATGTGGTTGGATTTACAACCAATGAGAAGGCAGAACAGAAAGTCAATAAAAGGACAGACACACAGGGAGTAGGCCTCTTTCTGAGGGGAAGGATGGCAGCAGCAGGAAGGGTAGGAAGGTGGTTTTAAGTCTCAGCTCTTAGCTACTGCTCTGACCTCTTGGGCTTTTAACTCTGTATTTCACTCTGTGTTTCTTATTTAATAAGACTATTACATCTACAACTGTCTTCAGAAATAATCACAACTTTTAGGATATATAGACTTAAATTTTTCATAAATGTCTATTAAGTAGATGTGTTTTATAAATGTATGATAGATTCATATATGATGGAATGGTAAGATACATGATATATAATAGGTTTACGAAAGGGAAGTTGGTCATAGGTCATACGATAAGTGAGGCCAATTTCAATTATCTGACACATACAAGCTAGGATCAGGATAATGTTATAATTTCAACTCAGTCCCAAATCTTGAGAAACATGGTAGCTAATGGTATAAATCCCAGTCTTCTAGCAGAAGATTCATATCCTAGTACAACATATAAGGCAATAAGAAAAATGAATGAATTTTTTCTCCTTCTGCATCTTTGTTCTAGTTAGACTTTCAACAGATTGGACAATGTCCACCCACATTAGGGAGAACAATCTAATTTACTGACTCAATTTAAATCTCATCTAGAAACATAATCACAGACTCACTCAAGAATAACATTTAATCCAAACACCCTATAGCATAGTCAATTTCACATAAATTTAAGCATCACAACTTCCAGTCATTTGAATTCTCTTCCTCTTTGGGAATTCCTCAACATAAGAAAACATATTTGCGGGAGATCAGATTCCTGATGCAGAAGTAGTAGGTTCCTTATTTTCTTCTTTGCTGAAATATGAGTTGTGCACAGACAAAATGATGCACTGTGACCAAGATAAGGAGTCCAAAGAAAGAAAAAAATAAAATCTAAAGATTATATGCTAACAAGAAGCCAGGATATCATTATTCAGTCTCAGAACTCAGGTAATGGTAGATTGTGTACAAACCTCTCCCTTCCTGGGTTGCAGCTGGCGGGACTGTCCCAGCTCCTCTGACCTTGCCACTCTTCAATATTAGCTATCTTTCTTCCTACTGGCATTATTATCATCATTGTTATTGTTAATGATGATGATGATGATGATGATGATGATGATGATATAAACATATGCTTCCCTATTGACATCAGCGACAGTGCATTTCTGTCTAAAGTAAGCATGGCTCTCCAGAAGCAATGTGATGTGGCATGAATCTTAAAAGGTCTTATTAATAAAAACAAACTTGGGCCCAGGTATTGGGGTGAATGCAGGAAGATCAGAGAAGTAGAACAACACAGCTACCTCACCTTGCCAATTCCTCAACTGATTCTGTTTCCTCAGACTGGAAGCCTCTGAGTCTTCATCCAAAATGAATCTCAGCTGAACTTCTGCTCAAAAGCCTAAAATCTTAACCAGGCTAGTTCTTGGTCCTCACACCTTACATACACCTTTCTGCTTCCTGCCATCACTTCCTGAGATTAAAGGCGTGAGTCACCATGCCTGGCTACTTCCAGTGTAGCTTGGAACTCACAGAGATCCAGACGGATCTCTGCCTCTGGAATGCTAGGATTAAAGGCGGGTGCTACCACTGCCTAACCTCTATGTTTAATATTATGGCTGTTCTGTTCTCTGACCCCCAGATAAGTTTATTGGGGTGCACAATATATCAACCACAATGTGATTTCTACCAAAGTTTCATAAGCTATTCTACACGCTAAAGTCACATGAAACACCTCATAAATACTAGTTAGGTGAATCACCTGTACGCACCAGAGTAGTTTGAATAAAGCAACCTTCTAAATTCTCTTCCTTAAACTATAGTTTATAAGGAAAGTAAAGAGTAAGATTAGAGACAATACAATCTGCCTTGGAACACCTTTTACTTTCAAGATGAGGAAGTTGGAGACATAGTTTGGCTTCCTCAGGAGTGGCCAGGCAGTACCTGTGGCTGTCATGTCTGCTTAATTCATCAAATGAGACCTAAATCACTGACATTTTGTGGGTAAAGCAGAGACAACCTTACATATATTAACACGAAATGTGCCACTATAACGTATGAAATTGACATTTCATGTCCATTTTAGATACAACTAAGGCAGAGTTCCCCTTTCTGACAGACAGGTGCCATGGTTAGGGAATTTATCTAGATTATATCTGAACTAGAGTATGATCTATATAATGATTTTGGTACAGTGACATCACACACCAAAAATAGTTTTCTTCTCCTAGTTCTAATTTGTTGTGCCACATCTGTCCTATGTAAGAAATTTCTCCCTTTGGCATTTCCACAATCATTACAAAGCTGATCAACAGGATTTTCAAACTAATACACCATAGAATTCTCCCTTTACTCATTTCATTTCAGATAAGAACAGACTACAATAATCAATTCCTACAGAGCCCTGACTAAAAAGGAACAGTCTATTGAATTGATATAAAATTCTATACAGTATGTTCTCTCTGTTTACATACCTAAAATACTCAAGAATTTTTTGTATTTGTATTTTGAATTTTGTATTTGTTCTTTTGTGTGTGTGTGTGTGTGTGTGTAGGCAAGTGTTCGTGCACACATGTGAATATGGATGTAGGTTCCAGACACTGATGTAGGTTTGTTCTTCAATCTTTTTAAATTTTATTTTTGAGACAAATTCTCTCACTGAACTAATTTGACTAAAATAGCTGACCAGATGGCTCAAAGGATCTTCTTGTCTCCACCTCCCCAGCACCAGGGATAGAGCTGCTGCTGTAGTGTCCGTTTTTTTACATAGGTGCTGGGGATGTGGATTTAGGTCCTCTTGTTGCACTGAAAGTGCCTTGATTGACCCTTCTCCCCAGACCTCTTCTTCTTTGATCTAATAAAATAAAAGTCACATAATTTTTTAAGAAGTATTTCCTCAACTTTTACTATATCACTTCTTAATTGTAACAATTCCCAAAATAATTTGAGAAGTCACAAATAAAACACTTCAGAGAGACAGCCTGTGTAATTTTGTAAAGCGCTTTCAAACGCAAATACTCAAGAACATACAAACATTTATTACCAATATTGCAAACTGGTAACTAAAAAATTAAATAACAGATAATACAGAAGCACTAATAAACTACTTATTAGTTGGCTACAGTAGTTACTCTCACATTTTAGCGTTTTTTTTCCATAGTTAAAAAAAATAAAACATGATACAAACTCTCATGTGATCAAAAAGAAACTGAATATTTTACATAATAATTCTACTGCTTCTTTGGCTTCTGGCTCAGGTTCTCCCAGAAGTGCACATGAGATCATGACTCTTGACTATGTTCTTCTTTGGCATGATCATATTATCAATCACTATCTCCTGATAACATGACCAAGTTACAGCTGTGAACCAGAGAGTACATTCCTATAATCCCTAATACAACAGTAACAACAACAACATGAGTATTGAAATTAGGTCTGCCCACACACCTTGGCCATCCCCAACTACAGAAAAGCAACAATGCAAAAAAATGTGTTCACTTCCATTTTTTCTGTGGAGCTTCCTCCTGATTAAGCAGGTCCAAAGGCTACTCCCCATACTTATTCAATATAGTACTTGAAGTTCTAGCCAGAGCAATAAGACAACATAAGGAGATTAAGGGATACAAATTGGGAAGGAAGAAGAGGAAGAAGTCAAGCTTTCCCTATTTGCAGATGACATGATAGTATACTTGAGTGACCCCAAAGATTCAACCAAGGAACTGATACAGCTTATAAACACCTTCAGCAACATAGCAGGATACAAGATCAATTCAAAAAAAATCAGTAGCCCTCCTATATACAATTGACAAACAGGCTGAGAAGGAAATCAGAGATACATCACTCTTTACAATAGCCACAAATGACATAAAATACCTTGGAGTAACACTAACCAAGCAAGTGAAGGACCTATATGACAAGAACTTTAAGTCCCTGAAAAAAGAAATTGAAGAAGATGTCAGAAAAATGGAAAGATCTCCTTCTACTTCTTTCAATTGCTCCTCACCTCCCCTCTCATATGGATCCACCCCCACTATGTCTCTCATTAGAAAACAAACAGGATTCTAAGAGAATATAATAAATATAATGAAGATAAGACAAAAAACTCACATATCATAATAAGGCAAAACAGACAAACAGAAGGAAAAGTGCCCAAGAAAATCCCAAGTCAGAGACCCACTCATGCACATACTCAGGAATTTCATAAAATCACTAAATTGGAATATATCTATATATACATAGATATATATGCATACATATATACATACATATATAATTTTTACACACATATATATACATAATACATTCCAGTATATATGTATACACACACACACACACACACACACACACACACACACACACACACAAACAAAAAAACTTTAGGATAGAAGGATAAAAGAAAAAATTATAAATAAAACAAACAATAAAAATTTTTAAGGTACAATTAAACAAACTCCAAAATAAAACCTGACAAGACATTATAAGACAAGGAAACTTGTAAGATGCCACTGAGTTTGTTTCTGTTGGCCATCTACTGCTGTACATATAGCCTGCCCTTAAGAGTAGCTTGTTTTTCCAGTGAAACCCCCTTGGAGAGCACTAATTTTTATTTGCAAGTGGTTATCGATTGGAGATAGCTTCTGGGTTAGGGATGGGGGCATGCTTTTACTTCTCCTTTCAGCTCTAGGGCCCCATCTGGTGCAGATCCATGAAGGTCCTGTGCATGCTGCCTCAGTCTCTGTCTCTTCATATGTGTGGTGATCCAGTTGATTTAGAGGGTCTTGTTTTCTTGATGTCCTTCATTCCTTGTGGCTCTTATGATTTTTTTCTGATTCCTCTTCTGTGGAGTTTTCTGAACCCTGAGGGGGTGATTTGATAGAGGTATCCAAGGTAGTAGAGCTGAGTGTTCCAAGGTCTTTTACTCTCTGAATAATGTCTGGCTGTGGGTCTGGGTATTAAGAACATATACTATTTTAATAATGACACTAAATTTGTTCTATTTTCTGAAACTATATGATATATAATGCTAACATTTTATATAATACTTAAGCAAGGCAGCATTCCAATAAGATGCCTCTTTCTGGGTTTCTAATATTCATATAACTATTAGCTGTGACTGGCCAAGGCTGTTCCTCCACCCAGTCCTCATCTATCATCTCTGCCTCATCCAATGTCTTTGCAGACTATCATCATTGCTTTTGTCTGGGCCTGTGTCTTAGTGACAGTTTCTATTGCTGCAATGGAACACCATGACCAAAAGGCAAGTTGGGGAGGAAAGGGTTTACTTGGCTTACACTTCAGCATTGCTGTTCATCACTGAAGGAAGGCTGGACAGGAATTCAAACAGGGCAGGGTCCTGGAGGCAGGAGCTGATTCAGAGGCCATGGAGGAGTGCTCTTTACTGGCTTGCTTCCCATGGCTTACTCAAGACCACCTGCTCATAGAACCCGGAACCACCTGCCCAGAGATGGTACTACTCACCATGGTTTGGGCATTCCTCCATTGATCACTAATTGAGAAAATGCCTTACAGCTCATCTCACGGAGGCATTTTCTCAACTGAAGCTCCTTGCTCTGAAGGACTTTATAGCTTGTGTCAAGTTGACAGACAAAACTACCCAGTACAGCCTGCCTTATTCTTTTCAATGCCAGGACCCTTAATATTTTCATTTTAAGGATTTTGTTGCACATCATATGGTCAGGATTTCTGAACCTTGACACTTGTGACATTTTGGGACACAAATATCTTTGTTATGGGGAGCAAGTAATCATTTAAGTTTTGTGTCAACTTGCCCAGGCCACAGGAGTTCCACATATTTGGTCAAATATTATTTTTTCTCTACAAATGTGTATTGGACAATATTAATATTTGAAACAGTAGACAGAGTAAAACAGACTGCCTTTCACATTTTGAGTGAGCCACATGCATTTAAGTCAAGACTGAAGATCAAAAAAGGCTATGTAAGAGGAAATTCCTGTCTGATGCTATGGGCTGGGGCGTGAAACATGGTCAAAGTCTCTGGAGGATCTTGAGTAATACATGATACATTGTGAGATGTTAACAGCATCTATTTCTACTAGATACTAGACAATCAAAAAATGCCTGCAACCATTATCAAATATACTTCAAGATCAAAAGTACACCTGGTTGAGACCACCTGAACTAAAAGTTAACCAGAGAAACTATCAAGGCAAATTGGACATAAAACTGTGTCAGAAAATCTAACCCATTGGGGCAGTGCTCATACCACTGCTCAAAAGAACTAAATCATCCCCCAGGTGAGTACATCATATTCTTTTCTCAGTTTTTCAGTGTTTCAGCTTAAATCCTATCCTCCATCAAGATAAGAGACAGAGGATGAATTTTCACCTCCACGAAGGCTTATTTAATTCTTTGACAACTTTGTTCTATGTCCAGGAAATCTGTTTCAAAAGTGGATCCTTATATATGACCCCAAGTAAGATTTCAGTTTCCCAAAATTTCCAGCAAGGTAGGAGAGGAACTGACCCAAACACCTCCAGACAGAAAGCAAGTCATCTATCTGCCAGTTATGAATTTGCACACTGCCAAACTCCAGAATAGGAAAGTAATCATAAACTAAATCATTCATTGCTGTGGATATTGCTCTGTATGCTGTGAATGTGTTGCTCTGATTGGTTAATAAATAAAATGCTGATTGGCCAGTGGCCAGGCAGGAAGTATAGGCAGGACAAGCAGAGAAGAGAATTCTGGGAAGAGTCAGGAGTCACCAGCCAGACACAGAGGAAGCAAGATGTGGAAGAAGAACTGAGCAAAGGTGCCAAGCCATGTGGCTAAACATAAATAAGAATTATGGGTTAATTTATGTGTAAGAGCTAGTCAATAGTTAGCCTGAGCTAGTTTTAGTTAATATAAGCCTCTGTGTGTTTACTTGGGTCCAAGTGGCTGCAGGAATGGCAGGTAAGAGAGATTTGTCCTGACCACGGGCCAGGTGGGACACAGGAAAACTTTAGCTACAATTCATGAACACATACACCGGAGTAATGTCCTAAGATTCACTAACAATGGTTCATGCTGCAGGATAAATATTTCCATTTCTATATTGGGATATGTATTTTAGATCCTTCAAGTGTTTAATTTATCTGGTGAAAAACTCTATAGTAAGTCAGTAAATATTAAGAATGATATGGTAGCATAAAAAGTTCCACAAAGTAAAATCTACATGCAGTTAAGACAAAAGGAAAAGAAGACAGAAAGAAAGAAAGAAAGAAAGAAAGAAAGAAAGAAAGAAAGAAAGAAAGAAAGAAAGAA